>OY730194.1:104472200-104775987 GCA_963422505.1 Pseudognaphalium luteoalbum
GTAATATAACCACCGCATTGAAAATTATAGTGATACTTATGTTATCTAGGGGTCTCTGAATCTTATTTTGATCATCCCTTGAATCGTATATGCACATATGCTATAATTTTTGCAAATCCAAAAGATATGTTAAAAAAGAAAAATAAATTAACTTTTTTCATCTCTTAACTAAAAGTGGTCATAGAAGAGTGTTAACTATTAATAACCCAACAATGAAGTATCGTTGGCGCTAATTATCCTCATAGTTAGTGATTATGTCATAATCGTGATTCATTTAGAGGATATATCATGCTCAACTTGAACATGATAGTCATGTTCCTCACCTTAAAAATAAGGGACCCGACTCACAACTTAAGATAAAAGTTGAAACATAACTTCTTATACTCAAGTTGAACAGAAGAGGATTCCAATCATATAATGTAAGATGTTTGTTTTACCTTACTAACACAACTTACAAACATAAACACATTAAATCAAGAGGTTACATTAGTATCATAATGCAAAAGCTTATTAATAAGTTTTTAAGGTTAATTATCTACGTATTCAGTATTTAATAATTAAAATCGTCAATGATTGTAAAGAGTCTTCAATAATACAAAAACTACTCGGGTATTGTTACTCAGATGTGTCATATTATATGTGATCTTATCTAGCTTCAAATGAAGCTTTCTAATATGTAGTTTACAATTCCAAAAAGATCACTATCAGCTTTTTTGAAAGAGTTTTATCTGGATCAAGTATGTGTTATGATGAGTTTAATATCTATATATGAAATAGTGATCCGCAAAAGTAGTGTCAAATTAAAACAAAAATACTGTAATAAGAAAAAAAAATATTTATATAAGTCCAATCTATTCCGAGATCGGTAAAAGATGCTAATGTTGTCTCACATTCTCACCATGTTGTTGGTCATGACCAAAACTTCAATGTCAATAACAGAAGGTGAAAAATAATCAAGAAGTTTTTTATTTTACAGAACTTTTTAAGATAATCTGGGATGAGATCAAGTTAATTGGTTTCTTTTACTTCATTATCCAAAAATTTCATTTTTTGGAATATTTCAAGAGGCTGAAAACCAAACATTTCACATTTCATACTAACAAATTATGAAAAAACATCAAGATCAATCAAAATTGCGTATATTTCTCGGGTTTAAGGAAGTCCACGAGAAGGAGTTGTGAACCAATCAAAAATTTGAGTGGTGCGTGGAACTTTCAACTTTCAAGGACATGATTAGTGGCTTGAAGCCTTGAACCCAGTCTTTAATAACCCACTGATGTGGGCCGGGCTGTAATTGGATTTCCTTCCTAATAAGTACTACTGTATATGTTTTCAATTTATATTATTTTTATTTTATTTTTTAATTTGTTTTAAGCATTTAGGTATTCGGTATACGGATGTATTCCTTTTAACTTGTAACCATTTCAGTCTCTTTATTATTAATTTACTATCTATGTCTTTTAACACCACCCAGTCACCCACATTAATTTATGTCTACTTGTTTGATATATACAAGATATTATTTGCCGACGCTTTACGTCGGGTTAAAACTGATATCTAAATTAAGTTTTTGTTTATATTACTTAGTTATATTTTATATTTTTCAATTTATATGACTAATTTTTTTATAGAAAAATACTTTGATATTAACTAACCAGTTATAACCATATTGTTAGCTTTAAGAGATCGATGAGTTATTTGTGTATATAAAAAAATTTGAAAGTTAAAAATAGAAAATGTACAACATTATTTACATGTTGATTAGTCAAAACATATTAATATACGATATGATATGCTTTCATAACATATTTTTTTTTAGATTTGTGATGTTTAGACCCTACGGGTATTGATTAAGTTTTGTTATATAAATTTTATTGACGACTAGTCTTTGTTTCTTCATTTTTAACGATTTATTAACATGAATTAACATACAAATATCTTAACGATGAATCAACTAATATGTCATGTCTATTAAAAAAATGATATTTGCCTTTTAATTTTCTTTGAAGCTATTTCAGCCTTTGTTACCTACTCTAGAGAGAATAATTTAATATAGAGCTCGGTATAGTTACTCTTAAGAAATAATTTAGTATCATGCTTACAAAATTAGTCTACCATATTATAGTATAAACTTTAGTATCATTTAGTAATATATATATATTGTTTAAATTAGTGTAATATTAAACCTAATAAATAATAATAATAATAATAATAATAATAATAATAATAATAATAATAATAATAATAATAATAAAAGTAATATTAAACATGAAACAAAAAGAATATGTAGTTAATGGAGATGCTAAGACTTGAACCTAGTTGTTGTTGAACAAAATAACAACCAATCTACCACTTGGGCCAATCTTTATTCAGTTACTTGATCAAAGTAGTTTATTTTATATTAACTTTTAAACTTCTTTACATAAAAGATAAAACACTTACTATTCATAAGTATTTACTAATTAATATTAAAAGGTAATTGAACTGATTGAGCAAATGAACAAATGACCGGTGTGTATTGAGAGGGTAGTTTGTATACATGTGGTTTTCAAATATGTGTAGATGGTTAACTAGTTAAGCTACTTTTACATTGGTTATGTTCATCATTGATATTATTGGAAGAAAATTAATAAACAGATAGCGCAGACTGATCGAAGGCATAAATAAAATCACATAAGATACTCAAATGTAACGTTTTTATTGAAAATAATAAAGGTACAATTAGTAGAAGACAATGATGATCCCACATTTGATTTTATACCTATTTGATCAGTTGTTTCAAGGGATTTATTTATATCAACTTTATTAGAAATAAAAAAGATATATACATGTTAATAAAAAAAAATGAGTTAAGTAAATATGGTTACATGAGCTAGCAACTTTAATTTGGGTACTACTGCTAGCCCTAGAACAATAATTCATTAAATCTAAACCTTATAATCCCCAGCTTCTCCTATAAGATTTCGACTAAACTTCCCGTTTAAATTATAGTAAGAACGACATGCTTCAATTTCACGTACTGTCATGACGAATTACATTTGTTTTGATACTAATTAAAACCATGAAGATAATATATATTTTATAATTTATGAAAAGATCAACTAATAATTTATATATTTTATAATTTACGAAAAGATCAACTAATAATTTATCAGAGAGAAATATTATGGGCTTGTTTACTAATTTTTTCATTAAGGCCTGTATGGGTATAATTGGTGATATGGATATAGATGGCAGTATGGATTAAGTTATGGGTAGAAAACAGTTGTTTACTTTTATGCTGAATAAACGACCTGAATGATATAAATTGACTATAGTACCCTGCTATGAATAACTATTTTTCAAAGATTTAAATTTCCAAATCCTATTACTAGTATATTTTATGCGGCAATTTATGTACTGTATATATAATTCCAGAATATAAATCCTTTCATATCCAAAATCATAAGCATTCCACCAATTATTACATTCTTTCGGTATCTGTGAACTGAGATCTACTAGTATAAAATAATAATAAATCTAGAAGCCTTGATTTCATTTCCATCCCAACACCTTGATTATAAATCATGAAGCGTTCCATCTTTAATTTTGAATGTGCACGTCATCGTGATTTCAAGCAAAAAAAATTAACACATTCAAATTCATAATGTCTTTGTTGGACCCAAAATTAAAAGAAACTAAAGAAGAATAAATCAAAGAAAAGTGTAAGAATCGAAGAATAATTATAAAAATTAAAAACAAGCGTGATGGGTTTGGTGTCGGTCGGCGATGTGCGAGGATGGTAGAACATCGTGTGGTGGATTTCGAGATCGGAGCAGCGTGTGGTGGTGGCGAATTTCGAGATCGTAGTAGCAGATTGCGGTGGTTGATTTTAAGATAGTAGTAGCAGTGGTGGTTGGTTTTTAGATGGGAGTAGCATCAAGATTATATTTCACCGAGGATAAAAAGAAGAAGGATAACTTTGGAAAATGAATGGCTAAATAGGACAACATGGGTTTTGGGAATGAGCCAAAAAGTTATTGGGTCAGTTGGGCTCATTCAATAAGTTCAAAGTAAACACACAATCTTGGTGACCGAAACATCTCTCCGACCAATTAAGTCCATCAAGGTCTAAGTAAACAGCCCTATATGTCTTTGTGTAATTGATTATTACTCTTTTTGTGTCATTATTATTAAAAATTTCAAATGCTTGACCGTAAAGATAAAGCTGGCTAGAATCCAAAATAGAACACGTAGAATAATTGATGATTAACAAAATCATCACACCATTATGAGATTTTTATATTAAAATTATAACAGACTCTATTAATTCATTATTATGATTATAATATAATTCAAAATTTCCGACTGAGTGATACCAATTGCGATCATGTAAAATCCTTATCGTTTGTATTTATATGGATTTCAAATCGAAATAGGAAGAGACATCTCCACTGAATAGATTGAATATATGTAACCAGAATAAAATGATCATTCATGCAATTGTATCTTTTCGCTTTTTTTCTCTAGCATCTTGCTATTCTGCTTTTTTAATGAAAAGTATGAGGTTAAGAAAATATTTCAGAGTACATGGGCCAAATCATATAAATGGTGATCATCGCATAGAATCCGTAACTACGTACTAAAGTATAGTGACCATATTTACATACTATTCTAACTTATGCTATAATTAAGATCATTAGTCAAGCTTGTAGCTTCAAAATTACGTATTAGCTCTATTCATGAATTATTTGATTTGTAAATATAGACATATACTGATTGTGATTAATTTTTTGTCCTGTACCAACTTTGCCTCTATTAATCATATACAATAGGGTTTATTATTACGTTACGTATTAAACTTTACACTTTTACTATTGTATGAGTCAAACTTTGAAATCTTCTATTGTATGTATTGAATTTGTAAATATGCAAATTGTATGTAAAATTTCCTTTTTGGGTAATGCCCAAATAGGAAAATTCCCTTTTTTGGAACACCCAAAAAGGAAATAATACATATAATAGACCATATTTACAAGTTCACTACATACGATAGAACAAATAAAAGTATGTCGCATACAATAGTAAAAACGTAAAGTTTAATACATAACGAAACAATAAACCTTATATAATATTGTTAAAGACTTGAAGTATAAAAAGCCACAAAATCAGGTGCAATCAATTGCACATTACATGACGTTAATTAATACTAAACATAGATTCCTAATAATCATTTATCGAAGATCAATAATGCATAACTTATGAACAAAACATCTAAGATGGTACACCGAAAGTAATAATTCTTGTTGCTCATGAAAATGGAGATGCACATTTATCTGATGGGGTGAAGTTGTCAAACCCATGCCCCCACCACATTATTGTCTACCCACACTTGTATGGCCAAATCAACATATAACCGACTCATTTACTTTGTACATTTGTACTTAATTGGTTGGAGAGAGATAATAAATCTTTATATACAATGTAATTTAGGATGTCGATCAGTCTCTATATTTATAGCTTGCCATTTTATTTGGGTTGGTATGTTAAAAAAACAATCTTACGTGTTGGCGTTTTGACAGGTTAAAAATATGAACCCGAACATGTTTATTTTCGTGTCGAGTTTTGAGTCATGTCAGAAAATGCCAACAATGAATTAGAGATTCACCGTTTGAAATTAATGTTTATATATATTGTAATTTAGCTAATGATGCATTTTACACAAACATGTAATAAGAACATGGTGACGTTTTGTTTAAGTCCCATTGTTTTTATGGATGAAACAAAATAAAATAACCATGGACGGCTTTAGATTTCGAGAATAAACATATCGTCTTGTTTAATACAGTATACAATTGTGTGCTACATTTTACTAGTAATAATTTATTTTGGCTGCTAGAGAAGATTTTATAGGTATATAAACGGCCACGGTGTGGGTTGTTATGTCATAAACAAATCATGACTACTATTTATTTATTTATGTTATAATTATTATATTATATTTATTATTTTATGGTTATAATGAAGAATAAGAACATAAGAATAACAATTCAATTTGTAGAAATAAATCTTTTTATTAATTATGCACACGATGTACACTTAAAATAACACACAAACGTTTAGATGCATGTTAAAATGATAACATTACAATGAATCAATCAATTATTTGATAACAAACACGCCACAAAATTTTACTCCGTATAAATTACTTGACTTTGAATAATTTTTTACGGTACGTACCATACGATGTAACGTAACTTTAATCGGTCTTTCGAGTGGTTAACCGTTTGCAAACTTGTTAACAAAAGCCAGAGCGATACTAGCCAGATGCGCAATGTTCAAAACATGTCTACGAACCATGATTTTGACCTCTGGATTCATATGTTTATCCGAAAATCCATCGGTACACGTGTCATCATCAGTTAACGCTGCACTAACCCATGTTTCAATACTATTCATGTTGAACAAGAAATCGGATCCAATATGAACTTTACCCATTTCTACCATGGACAAATGGAGCTCATAAGCCGAATCATCGATCTCCTCTAGGCAATCCTTCATTGCAGCCCATTCTCTTTTTGACAATTTGTGAGTTTTCGAATAACTTATCAGTTTTGTTCTAGTGGTCCGTGTGGTGCTTAGAGTCGCGGCTAGCGCGGTTTGTGCTAGAAGTCTTGGACTTGCTCCGATTCGGGTTGAGAATCTTGAGAGGTACAAGTGACAAAGCTGAGGGTACAATGTGGTGTTGCATGATTTATGGATGAAATTGGTGTTGGATCTTGTTGGGCTTATGGCTAAGCTGAATATGAGTAATGCTAAGATTGTTTGGCACATATTTCTCTCTCTAAAATTTATAATTCTCTCACTAGAGGAATGAAGATAGAGGGGAATGGGTTATACAATATATGGGCAAAGATTGCATAAACCTTATGATTGTGGTATGATATTTTATGTCACAATCTCAAAATTGTCTTGTAGTCATGTATACTTGTGATAGAGTTTGAAGTTCCTTTAATTAATTTATTACAAAATTTAAGAATTGTGTTTAAAGTTTGCACTACCACTACCTGAAATATATTTGATTAATTAGGTGTTTGGATAAAAATAGATTAACATAAAGCAGTGGTTGAAATATGTTTATAAAGTTTAATTCTTTTAATTTTTTAATAAAATTGTACAAATATTAATACAGTACACATTACTATCACGAATACATACATTTTATCTATGAATATCTACATTTGTTCTATTCCAAAACTTTAACTCTCAACCCGATGATTAAAAAGTCACTTCAAGACCACAAGTTCAAGAATTTTTAATCTTAAGAACTCATAGTGACAACAATTATACTCCGTATTTTTTTAAAAAGCACGTAGAAAATTGATTTAACGTGTCCAGTTAGTTACATGCTCATAACTTTAATCAGCCGATCATCATCTCGACTAAAAATTTAAGTCACAATCATTACTTTCAATATAAGCTTCCAAACTCCCATTTATAAAGTGTGCAAAACAAACTTGGTACTGTCGGCACTTTGTAATTGTAATGATTAATATATTAGATTATTTTAATTTTAAATATGATAAAGAATAATAGAATATTTGTATAATATTCGTGTATATAACTTGAAAAGAAAATAAAAATAAAAAGAGAACCAAATTCGTATTCGGGTAGGCCTACACATTGAAGATAATCCTCAATACCTCATGGTCCTTGCATCCCAATTAAATTAATGGGCCCTTTTATAGAACAACATTTTTGTTTTATTAGTATGGTAATGGTAATAACTAAATCGTTATTATGAGTTTTATGTTTATCTATGAGTCTATTTTCGAGTTATTAGTTGAAAGAGGAGAAGAAATGATATGAAATGATTGATAGAAAAAAAATAATATTAAAAACATTCCTGCATTCTCAAGTTGAAAAGAAGATTAATGATATTTATATGTTTCGTATTCTCGAGTTGGAGAGAAATGAAAGGAAATGTCATTTTCTAACTTGTTTAATCTTCCATTATTATATTTTTTCCGACTTTGAGAAAATTTTTGGAGTAATAAGATGCCCAAATCCTACTAAGAACACAATCTGATTTTTCTTCTGTTCATAACTATTCTTTCCTTTTGAAAAGAAAAAAAAAACAATTTGAGAGTGGGCTTTAGAGGACCCTTTAAAACAATTATTATCATAACATTTAAGGATAACTAAATCATAATATCTCTGATGATACTAGTTATCTAACAAAATAAAGTTTGATGTTAGCATTAATTCGTCTATTTATATATAAGTTTTAGATTTTTTTTGTTGCACGTTCTTGTTGTGTATAGAAACCGACGTGTTATTGTCGCATTTATCTAACCACCCCATTTGCTTTTTCACAATTATTGTCACCCCGTTTGCTTTTAGTGTGGTCTTAGATAACGTAATTTTAGTCCCCCACACACAACATGATAAAAAAAAACATCTAAAACTTACAACTTTTTATAATTATAAGTTGAGATACAAAAGGAAAAAAATAAAGATTTTAACATTTTCGTTTGGTACGATTACTCATATAGTTTATAGAAGATATGATAGAGATATTAAAGCCACGTCACTACTATCCATTTATGTCCTTAGAATTAGATAATATGAGATACATTATTTTAGGTGTAGCATCAGGAACCGGAACTTCATATTGAGTGGAAGAAGACAATTTTAGCTGTTAATTTAACGATTCAAATTTGTAATACTGCATTTTACGCATACACTGTATTTTACGTAAGAATGTAAGATGCAGTATTGTTAAGATGTAACTAATATGGGTCATTGATCATAAAAATCAACGAATGAGATCCCCCGACCTTCATTCCCTTTTAATTATAGTTCTCTCTTAGAATCTTACCCGTAATTCTAATACTTCTATTAAATAATTAACCTGTTAAATAATACTTTGAACAATGTTATGATCTAGAGAGGGAAAGTAATATATTAATTTCGTACTCATGCTGACCACTAGAAGCTACTACGTATATTTAATTATACAATTATAGTATTACGTGGAAATCAAATGATCCAAAAATGGATGGTGCAGGAGACATATTTTGCACGCATACGACCTAATTATGATTAACGAGGTAATTCTTTAAGCAGTGTTTTGATTGAATAAAAAATAAATAGATAAAACGTTAAATATAAGTATGAATCGGAAAATTTAATTTGGGTACATTTGAAAATTAGATTCAATGCATTTGAAGAGTAGCAGATTCGGGATTTGAAGCAATGTTTTGAAAACCGGAAACCGGATCGGTTCGGTTTATCATCCGGTTCCGGTTCAACCGGTCCGGTCGAACCGCCCCTCAATCGGTGTCACGTCATCATTTTATAAAAAAAAATTAAAAAACCCGGTCGAACCGTCCGGTTTCCGGTCGAACCGTCCGGTTTTGACCGAACCGTCCGGTTTATTGACCGGTCAACTCCTGGTCAAAACCGGTTTTCAACCGGTCGGAAAACCTATTTTTCTCGGTCGGACCGGACCGGTTCAACCGGTTTTCAAAACATTGATTTGAAGTGACTCGTTAGGGGTGTATCTACTCTTCATACACATGTCTTCTTCTTCATCATCTTCTTAACCCAGTTTGTATTTCAAAAATCTTTACAAAGCATCTATTAATTTAGTGATGTGTTATATGAGTAAATTATTTCTTTTAAAATACATGAACACATATTATTGGTTAAATATTTATCACTCATCACTAAAGTTCATAATACATTACATAAACCCATAATACATTAATACTAATCAACTAAATAATACATAAGCCCAAATTAAGAGCCTATTTTTTTTTTTATCATACCTTACACTTTTTATATTTATCAAACCAATTGGACATCTGCTCAAGTAGTACCGCCACCATAACGTTCAGAGCTAACATGTATGACCGATAGGTCAGGAGTTCGAATCCATGCCTTAGCATATGTAAGTAATTTGTCTGGCGTTGATGCTTCTTAAAGGTGAGACAAACGCGTATTATTCAAATATGGTATGGAGGTTAGGGTAACACTTCAATTTCCCCATTTCTTTATTCTATCAAATATAACTGATTTTTCAAAAACTTGTAGTAAATTTCTTTGAAGAATAATCACCTTTTTTGGTTGAAATGTGAAAGACTTTATAGGTTGATTTACACTTATGTATATTTTTAATAAATATGAATACTTAGATTAATCAACTAGTTAAGTAGTTATGCATCATATATTAACAATATTATGACTTTTTACAAACTTTTAGTAGATTTTTGATATGGAAAATGATTGGTTGGCCTAAAACTGTTTGTAGATGTGAAAAATATATTGGATCATATTAGTAGAGAAATAATTCAACCAATAGAAAAAATATGAGAGAGAAATAATTAGTCCTATGTAGCATTACTCGATTGATAAATAAGTGGGATCATTCTTACCAAGTTAACATGATATTATTTGTTTCTATTGCTTTCTAAAAAATCAAATGACATTTTATAATGTTAGGCGGAAAAACTAAAAAAGATATATATTCGTAGCTTGCAAACTTATATATCATTATCTAAGTTGAAGTTCTTTAACAATAAGTATTAACTACTGCTCACTAATAAGTAAACGGTTTACAATAATAAATAGAGCAATAAAAATAAATATAGTAAATACTAATGTAAATAGTGTTGATTTGTATATAAATATAGTCTATTACCTAAAATGTTATATAATTATATAATTATATATATATATAGAGAGAGAGAAAAAATATACATAATAATATTAATTATTTAAAATTTTCGATTTTTCGGTTAATCGATTATCCCTAAGGTGTGAACCGAAATCGGAAAACCGAAAAAATACCGGTTCAGTTAACCAAACCGAAAAACAAAAAATTTTCGGTTCGGTTAACCTAAAATTCGGTTACTACAAAGTTGTCTAAGTATGGACAACTATGTTGATCACCCATGCTTTAGAAGTTGACTGGTACACAAGTTGTTGTAGTCGGGCCCACAGATTTGTGCAAAATGATCCAGCAGTGGAAACATTTGTAGATGATGCAGCGGTGTTAACTTCTTAATACACTGACGGTAGAAACAATGAGAACGGTATTAACTGATTGACTGGCAGTATTATATCCAACGGTAGAAACAATACTTAGAGGATTTTTGAACTTTGCACTAGAGGATATTTTGACCCAACATAGAGATAGAGAAGAGATAAAGATAGAGATTATAAAACATACTTTGTGTTCATTACATTGATCATTACCATATGCAGTTAAAAAACAAAGTTCACCACTTGTTATCTAGTATTGGTAATTGAAGTAATCATGAAAATTATATAGAATTGTTTGTTTGAGTTATAGAATAAGATCAGTTAAAATGTTTGGAGTCAAACAACAAGTTTTTTGGGGTAGAGGGACAGAACCCAGAAAATATCGATTAATAAAAGTCAAGTGTACAAGAGACTACAAGTTTGGCAACTAAGTACAAAATATACCAAAGGACAACCCAAAACATTCCTTGGGGTTCCAAGGATGCAAAACTTCGGTAACTGAATCTTTTCAGGATAGAGACCCGTTTCAGACCAAAAGTGACACCCAAATGGCCTTCAGAAGTAACAAGAAACAAATAAGACACCATAGTAGCACAGTGTCGCAGCAGCAAATCGCACAGACGATTAGAAACCCCTATCAATCCATTAGCAGCATGTAACCCACAGCCCTATAATATTGCACCCATGAATTGCAGCAGGTGATCAATAACCCGTTTCATTACTCGAAGAGTACTTAACTCGTGGCAGCACCCAAATCAAACTCCCCCTGCAGCCTAGAATATAAGTATAGGCCATACATAGCACCAAAACACTCTGATGTTAAACCCCACAGTGGCTACTTAGAACCTTCAGATTCTATTTGAATCAGCAACTAAAGTGCATCTTACACATCTATATTATAATAACAATTGCACTTATAAGTCACTTACCACGTCTAAGCAAACAGAAGCCCATATCTGATATCTCAGCAGTTCCAACCCCTAACTCATATGGAGTAGTACGATAAGAGTCATTATCAAACTACTTAAACCCAAAGCAGAATCCCTCTCCTTACAGCTCATTTAATCTCCACATAACATCTGCCCAAAGTAAAAAACAGCAACACCAGCAAAAAGATATTAAGATTCATGGCCTGCATAAAGGGTTGTTAGTCATAAAAAGTAACTTACATAAGAATCCCTTCGAGCAGTAAGAGAACCCTTTAGGAAGAAATAAGTTTGCTTAAGAATACACCTCATGACAGGGGCAATATTATACAATTCTCAGATATAGTAGATGTGAATATAATGGATTAATAAGTAGTTATGGACACACAAAAAAGGCATAGATAAGAATCCAACAAATAGGGAACTCGTTAAAGAATATGAACTCTAAATTGATTATGAAATTGTTACATAAGCCACAAAAATGGAGCAACGATATCTAAACTCAGCTAGTTCCCACTTGAACCTACACTGACTATGCAGTATACACAGCAATTATACAATTAATAAATACTAAAAGTAGCTTTTGTGTAGCATGTTCAACAAAAATACTCTATGACCAGCTTCGGTGATTTGCATCAGCCCAAAGGCTTCGCTTTGCGAATATGACCCATGCTATTCACAAGATCTTTCCGTGTGCAAACTGGAAACATATGTATGTTCTTCAACACCTTCAATCGCCAAAAAACGTATGGAAAACTAAGCTGATCACGAGAGGTAAACCGCACAACCTCATTAAACCAAATGCACATGAACAAATTTGTCACAGCAGTATGCTCCCTAACAATCACCGAAGCCTCATTTAGAGCTGCACAATATTTAACACAATATTATATATTCATGATAACACAATACAATTATCAAATTGATGCAGCCAGTGATTATACCTTTTTTGCCATTAAATCTCTTATCTTCAGGGAGGCCATCATGGTGGTACTGAGTAATTTGTACTTCAACTTCTTCAGGGGTGGCTTTGTTTTTCTTGACAACAGCCTTTGCTTCATCATACACACTACTCCGGGCTCCATGTTCAGATATTGCAAACACAGATTTTGAACGCCATAAGAGTGCCTCAAATACACCTAATGGGTCTCTCCTAAATTGGGACTTTGAGTCTACCCATATGGAATATTTTGCATTAGGAAAGAGGCGGTGTGCCAGCATCTGATGACATCAGCATCGATCAGTACCTATTTTTATTACTTAAACAGACCAAAAGATTTCTAGTATAATTGGAGCCAACAATAATTTTTAGTTTTTTACCTTTGGGATTTTCCCATTCAATCTTTGATCCCTAAAGGGAAGATTGTTGACAATCACAATGCGCCACTTCCCAATAAAACGGTCGTTGTTAATTATACGACCTTGTTTTTCCTGTGTCGCGAGAGTAATTTCATCCCAAAATGCTACATAACACACCTGCATTAACCTATCCTGTGAGGTTATAAAGAACAAGGATATCTACATTAACATGAATTTGGCATTGACCATGCAGACCTTTTGAAGTGATGTATCTGACATTCCAATAGGCTGATAAAGATCATCTCCACCACCAAATGCACAAGTAGAAACTACACTTTTGCAAGTTTGCATGTAACTTTTGTCTTCATTTGAAATTGTAAAACCTCCATTCTCACTGTAGAAACCACAGTGTACAGATGCAGTTTCATTGACCTGGGTATCAGTCATTGATTTTTTAAACCAATAATAAGTAAAGGAATCAAAACTTACTAATTAGGTCAAAGGAGAATATAACCTTAAAACTTTGCTCTCTTTGATCAAAAGTTTGGTAGCCAGTGAATAGATTGAACCTTGTGGTTCCCATCTCATTTACCGAATTCGGATCATGTGGTGTAGTACTATCTGTTATGTATATTAGTTTCTTAATAGGATCAACTGGATCTTTATTCGGTGGAAAATCCAGATTCTGAAGTTCTTCAGGAGGTAGAAGCTTCAAGCAGCCTGATAGATATATGAAACTGTGTCATAAGGCAAAATACTTTTGGTACCCACAAGATTATAAAAATGGATAAATGCAACAAATAAGACTACTCTAACACACATTACATTCATGAAAATCGCACATAGGCTGATATATTCAGTGAGAGAACTATTGAGGGAATTGGGTGAGAGGAGGCCCCCATTGAATATGTCAACTTAGTGCACTTCTTTTAGCCTTGTAGAAGGTGCCCCCAGCCCAATTTTCTCAAAATCATCTTGGCCTTGATTCCATTATAAGCTGAAGATTCGAATAACGAAACCGAAAAGTAGATGCCTAAGAAGTGTCTGAATTACCAGCCTCCAATTAAGGCCCGGGCTACTCCCACTTCTTGCGAGCTTAGGGTTCAATGTTCTATTTCACTCCTCGATGGGCGTTCTTTCAGCAGTTCCTCACTATACTTATTTCCTGAATGTAATAATCTGTCTGGGCAAAAGAATAATGCATCATGAAGCATACTGTGATCCGTTCGCATAAGTCCTTGTAAACCACCGTTTAAGTCAGCTTGTATTTACAAATAGCTCAATATTGTTTTATAATAAGCATTGCGTCATTTTCTAGTCTGTAAGTTTCAAGCTAAACAAGTCACTAAGCTAAATCAGGCATTCAAACTCCAACTAAATAAACATAACAATCAAAACCTAATAGCAAAATGCAATCCCCAGTGGAATCAAAATACACTGTAAACCTATATACATACAAATACAGATATAGACGATAAAAAAAGATACAATTACATTACAATATTACTGTATTAATTAACGTATTAAAAACTGACTTACGTGGAGCATCTAACCGATTCAAATTTCCTTCCGGTTTCTTAACCGATGATACTTCAACATTAGGTTTGCTCGTAGTCGATTTCCAGCCAAGGTTCGAAGCCTCAAAAATCAGCAATAAAACTGCAATAATCAACACCAGTATCGGCCACCATTTCGTTAACTGTTTGCATATTCGATTAGTGACTTCACTTCTGCCTCTAAACTCCGATTTCCGGCGTTTTCGTCGTGGCCGTGACCGTGTTTTGCCGGAGAAGTCATCGGGATAATCTTCCCCTACCGGAATCGATATACTATTGCTAAACATTATCGGCGACGGCAGAAGTCCGTTGAAAGCCGGGTTTTATTTGATCTTATCTGTAACATTGGGTTAACCGAACTTTGGATCCGGTTAATATGTAAGTTGTAGAATTTAGACAATTAGGCCCCTTGACTTATTAAATGTAGTAAAACTATCCCCATAGTCTGATCCTATAAACAAAAATTTAAACTCATTGATTAAGACAGTAAGACAGCTCCCATTGGTTCCGTCGGTTTGAAACCGACGAGCGTCAGTCTAAACTCCAACTGACACCAATGGTACCGCTCGTCGGTTGGTCTGTCTGTTGGATTCCGTCATTTTTCTTCTTCTTTTTTTGTGTGTATATAACTGGTAATTGGAAATGTGGAACCTGGAAATTAAAGTGATCGTGTCACTGATGATAATGATCTGTCAGTTTCAATTAGTTTTAGAAAAACCTGACATAGCTCTAACGAGACACTGACGTGGCGTGCCGATTTGTGTCACTTTCATTCACGATTGAGTACGGTCAAAATTGTTTAAATTCAAATGCATATATCGAGGTGTGATTTAACACGATTGAGTATGGTCAAAATGTTTAAATTCAAATTCATATATCAGTGTGTGATTTAACAGCTTGTCTACTTTAACAAGTACATACAGACAACATGACGACGATTTGGTATTAAAATGAATGTTGTATATGATAAAAACAATCATTAATTTGTTTTTTTATATCTAACATGTGATGATAAAATAGTAACACAATATTGTGTCGAAACTCGACATGATTCACGTCATTTGAAATCAGTGTAGAGTTCATGTGTAATTTGAATGGTGTTCATTGTTCAACACACACTTAAACGAACAATAATATATTAAGAGATCTTTAAATATAAAACAGTATCAACTGACACATTTCTATCATACATGGGAGATATATGGGAGGTAATCCTCACACACTTAATTTTAGTCCAAACACACCATTTATTGTAAACTTCCCAATCTACCCTTCAAAATTAATTGAAAGAAGAAAAAGTTAACTCCGGTAAATTAATTGTAGCCCCCTGTTTCTCCGTCTTCCCCATTTTTCTCAACATTCCGGTAAATCGACCACCGTCACGGCTAGTATCGTTCTATCTCACAACTCAAACTGCACCATCGTAAAAAAGCTTCAGTTTTCGTTAATCTATACTCAAACTAAACCACATCAATTAGGAAGGGAGATGATAATTCCGGGCTTCCAGCAACTGGCACCAAGTCCGGCTACGTAATTGAACCACGAATTACGAATGTCACTATCCATACGTTTTGGATGTGGTGTATATACTACAATTGTTTTCACCATTGAGGATGAATCTGGGGTTTAATTTATTTTTTCTAAGATTGTTTACGATGTGTAGGTATAGGTTTGTTCATAATTTGGTAAATCTGGGTTTACAAACCCAATCGCAGGTCAAAGAGTTTCTTATTGTTGCTCTCAATGAATAAATTATAGTTGCTTTGTGATAAGGATTAATTATTATTACTAAATACAAACTATGTTTTAGTATTTATTACTTTATAGTGGATTAGATAGATTAGGCGATGGTGGAATGGTGGTTATCTGATGGTGTATGGAAGTGAGTTTGGAGAATGGTCATGGTGGGTGGGTGTCGATGTTTGAATTGGGAATGTTTACGGAGTACTAATCTAAAAGGGTAAAATAGGTAGTTTACAATAAATGGTGTGTATAGACCAAAAGTAAGTGTGTGAGGATCACCTCCCATCATATATACCCTGTGGAATGAAAATGTAAAGTTTATTATATGTTCATTCATATTTATTAATAGTTCATTCTTTTTAGTATTTAGTGATAAAATAAATATTTGTGAAAGCTGTTTAGTGGTTAATTGGTATTTGTTAGACATTTGTATGTTTTTTCGCATAATATTATGTGAGAGAAAGATCAAACGCAGAGAGAAAGATCAAACGCATCATCTTACCTCTTACCTATACTAACTGAGTAGCCCCCTAATGATATGTCTACTTTCTAATTTCTATGATGCCACATGTATCAACTTTCACACGTCAACAAAATCCTCATGTTCAACTCTTGAACTTCTCATCCCATTAGAGTTTATGTAAAAAAATTTTGAATGACAACTATATTAAAACAACTCTAGCAACAACTAGAGCTAAAGATTACAAAGTCATAGACGAAGGGTTTTGAATCCAAACACCCCAACCAATGTTTAATCTAACCCTACTAGAAATTCAAACAAAAGTTCTAGCCACAAAATCATCGAATAGAACACATCTTCTAGGAATTTTAGAACCAAAAAGAATTTGATTCCTAAAATTCCATATATGCCACCACATGGAATAACAAAGACCTTCGAACACATCTTTCGTCTTAGAGTGCAAACGAATACTTTTAAACCAAGTCCACCATTCTTGATACGAGGAAATTTGAACCCAATCAAGATTCCACCACAAACAAAGCTTACGAAATAGAGAAACCGCAACTTCACATTTGAAGAGCACATGGTCCAGATCTTCGACTTCCATCTTACAAATTGAGCAACACGAATCAGTCAGCAACATATTTTTATGAACCAAATTAGATTTTGTAGCCAATCTATCCATGCGCACTTTCCACGCTAGAATATTAACCTTCCTTGGAATCGCTTTGATCCATCTCGTTTGAAACTGTTGTCTTGGAAGAAACATATCATCAAGCATATTTCTCACATCTTTTACTTTGAAAACACCCTCCCCATTTCCTTCCCAAACCCACCTATCCTTCATATTAGCCAAGGAATAATTAGCAAGCACAGACCTCAACTCATCATATTGATTTCGCTCCACCCCATCTCTAACAGGTCGACGAAACGCCCCATCTAGCTGAACGACATCTCCAAGTTTATCAGCTACCAACGCTTCTTTATGCATATCCAGCGCATAAACCCTTGGAAATTTACATTTAAGCTTAGTATCCCCTGCCCACAAATCATTCCAAAACGACGTATCCTTACCATCACCTACCTTTTTCACACACAATGAAAGTAGATCCACCCCTTTATCTGTAAGAATAACCATCTCTTTAATAATCTCTGTCCACGTAGTATTAACTTTAAAATCCACATGCATCATACTCTCTAAATCACCCCCATATACAGCTTTAATCAAACGAAACCACAAACTTTCTTCACCCGAAATAAATCTCCACACCCATTTAAATAATAAGGCACGATTTAGAGCAAAAAGACTAGAAACTCCCAATCCTCCATAATCCTTAGACGCCAACACCTTATCCCATGCAACCCACGTGATTTTTTTTTCCTTATGCATAAACCCATTAAAAAACCTATTCCTTAAAGACTCCATTATTTTTAGGATTCCTTTCGGCACCTTATAAATCGATATCATGTAAATAGGTGTCGCACCCAGAACTGATTTCACCAAAGTTAACCTTCCCCCCATCGATAAAGTTTTACATTTCCATATAGAAAGTTTAGACTTTATTTTACTAATGGCATCATCCCAAGCATTCTTCCTATTCATCCCCCAACATTCACACCTAGATATCGAAAAGGAAATTTAGTAGCTTTGCAACCCACAACACTAGCAACCTTTGACACCTCATCCATTGACACCCCAATGCCCATCAAACTGCTTTTGTGAATATTTATTCGCAAACCCGACGCTAAATAAAACATTTGTAACACATTCACAATTGTTTTCATATTCCCATGATTCCACATACCCATAAACACCACATCATCTGCATAAAACATATGTGAAATCTGAACCAAGTTACTAATATTGATTCCAGAAAACATACCTGCCTGAATTACCCGCATAAACGAAAGATGGAGAGTCTCCATGACCAATATGAATAAATAAGGAGAAAGAGAATCACCTTGCTTCAACCCTCTTTGAAAAACAAACTCATTAGTCGGACTTCCATTTAACAATATAGAAGCTTTAGATGAAAATAAGCAACCTTGAATCCAACGTCTTCATGAATCCCCAAAACCAAAAGCCTTTAAGACATCATCTAGAAAATCCCACCGAATAGAATCGTAAGCTTTAGCAAAATCAATTTTAAACACCATCGCCTGTTGATTCCTCTTTTTACACCAAGCAATCAACTCATTAAGAATAAACGGACTATCTAAAATTTGACGATCCTCTACAAAAGTCGATTGAATATCAGAAATCAAACCTTTAATATGCAAAGATAACCGGGTCGCCAAAATTTTCGTCACCACCTTGTACACACTTCCCACTAACGTAATAGGTCTATAATCCGACACCAACTTAGCATCTTAATGCTTAGGAATTAGAGCAATAAAAGCTGAAGTACACCCATTTGGAAATTTACCATGACGAAAAAAACACTATACTGCTTCACAAAAATCAACTTCCAGAATGTCCCAAAACTTACGAAAAAATTCAAAAGTATAACCATCCGGCCCAGGAGACTTACTCTCACCACAAGAGCAAACAACATTTCTAATCTCTTTTCTCGACACCGGACTATCAAGCGATTTCCGATGATCTTCATTCAAAACATTTGGAAATACGAAATTAAGCACACATCTATTCAAATCCGACTGATGAAAATGACCTTTAAAATGATCTTCAAATACCTTCTTAACTTTACTAGGCTCCATCAACCACTCACCATTATTCATGATGCCCCGAATTCCCAACGAAGCTCGCTTTTTATTAATAATGCCATGAAAATATTTGGAGTTTTCATCTCCTTCAACCGACCATTTAATTTTAGCTTTTTGCATATTATCCGAAGCTTTTTTATCTTTGATGCCATTTAACCTATGAACCATATTACATCTTTCTTGAATCAACTCCTTGTTACCCAAGCCTTTATCCACTACCATATCTATACAAGTAATACGATCCTTTATATCTTTCTCCTCCCTATTTTCTTTTAAACGTTTGTTCGAAACCCACTCTTTAATTTTAGCTTTTAGGATTTGAAGTTTCTTCTTAAATCTAACCAAACTATTCGAATCTTTCAACTTTATTTTTCTCCATTCGTCTCTAATCATTTCATCAAAACCATCCCATTTTAACCAAGAATGAAAAAACCGAAAAGGACTTGGACCGTAATCCACATTACACTCACTTAGCAAGATAGGCCGATGATCCGAAAGATGTCGATCTAAACATCTAGCCGATATAGAAGGGAACGACAACAACACTCCTTCCGAAACCAAAAATCTATCCAATTTGCTCATCTTCGAACCTGACCTATGAGCCCAAGTAAACGAATAACCATCTAAGTTTATATCATACAACCCAGAGTTCGAAATAAATGTATTAAAACGATTAGCACCCAAGACATCAAACTCCGACCCAAACCGCTCCTCCTTTTTCCTAACCTCATTGAAATCCCCCATCACCATGCAATCACCATTCCACTTTTGTTTCAAACCTTGAATAAAATCCCATAACATACATTTATCTCTATCACCCTGCGAAGCATACACATTAACTATAAGAAGCTTGTTACCCGTACCCATCCACGTATCATATACTGCCGTAAAATTAAAAGATCGAATGACTTGATCCTTTTTAAACTTATTAGCTTCCCACACACAAACTAAACCACCCGAGTTACCCAACGACTCCACCACCACGCTGTCAAAATTCGAATTCCCCCATAAACATTTAATATCCATTTGACTTATAGACTCCATCTTCGTTTCTTGCAACGATAAAAAATTAATTTTATGCCTAATACATAACTCCTTAACCCATTCTTTTTTGGATGAATGAGTAAGCCCTTGCACATTTAAAGACATAACATTCATTGAAAAACCTGGCATTCTCCTTGACTTCCAATTATTTTCCAAATATTAATATGACAATGATGATTGCTAATATGAAGCCTATTTGCTCTGATAATTTATACATTTTGCTAAACTTCTTTAGTTTGTCTTTAAATTTAAAGTTTCAATAGTTTCATCATATATCAGTTTACAATTTATCCTAATTTGAAGTCAGTATAAGGTCATCCATGCTATACATTACTTTTTGTGAGATTGATTTCAAAAGATATAGCAAACATGTTTGATGCTTTCTTGTAGATTCGATCGAGTTTGATTGAAATCCAACCAGAATATGAATAAAGATTGATTTGATTGTTTATTTCTATTGCAAATTTATAATTGGATGTCTAAATTGTGTAGTTTTAAGTGTATATAAAATAAATACATGTGTGTGTATATTGTTGGTTAACGACTCTTTTATTATAGTATAATCTAACTACGTAACTAAAGTTACTAATCATTCAAATTTACTCTATCACTTAGTTTCATAAGTATTTAACGTATTTCTTCTAATTCAAGTTTTATTTTTCTGATGGTACACAATTATGTATGTGTATATATGTTTTTCCATGCAAAGATAAATTTCTAAATCATCAATCGATGAAGATGAAATTTGCTTGATTTGTCCTCTTATTTGAGCATTTATCTCTATAATGCTTTCATTTCCTTTTATTACTAGTAATATAGTTTCACGTCAATTTATATTTGACTCATGTTTTGTTTAAGTTCATAACTAACTAATTAATATACATACATCACCAAAAATTTTACAGAGCCATCCATCAGACGAAGAGAACCCCTTCAATATACGCAGAGTATTTATTAAATTAAATTAATGAATATAAGCTTATCAATATTTATCAATGAATATAACCTACAAACCGATATTTATTGATGATTATTTAGTGTAAATCAGGTAGCCTTTTGTTGCTAGCATATGTTGCATTTGTTTCAACACAAAAGAGACCATTACACACTTGAATGAATCAATTTCATAAGCTCTCTAATTATTTTATGACGGTTTGATACATTAGTTCGTGTTTCATACTTTCGTATACCTTGGATTGTTTTGTGTTTGTGGTTAGCTTCATTTCAGTCAATTTCAAAGTTAAGTGGTGAATCTTTTTATGTTATGCAGAGATCCATCTGAGGAGAAAATTTTCTTGCAAAAGAGGGTGTGGATGTCGATATAAGCAGCAAGATTTTAGCTATTAGTCTAAAAGTTGTATCAAATATGTTTATATGATATTTAACTCTTAAATCTAAAGGTTTCAAAGAGGAAATAAATGGAGTCATAAATGTTCATCCACTGGAGTTCGGTGTTGTGCAAGATGCTGATCGACTTAACGCAATTAGTGCTATTGGTAAATCTACATATTCTAATTAACGCCCAAGACTAGTCATAGGATATGAATACACTTATTACGCAACCTACACACACAATAGCATCTCTCAGTTATAACAACTTGTTTTTTCTTGTTTTAAATGTGAGAAATAATAATCACAACGCTTAAAGTAAATAATAGAAATATAATGCATTAATTGATATTAAAATTTATTTCACAAATAAAAAGAAGATACAGTAAACTAAATGTAAATCGTTAGTGTATTAATTATAATTCAAAATAAATAAGAAAACTTTAAGTTCGATAAACGCAGTATAATTCTCTTATTAAAAATCCCTGACATTATCGATTCCCTTTAAACATATGCACTAAAATACCGTAATTTGTAATGCAATAGAATTCCTTTATTACCATGTATCATCTGTCATCATCAGGCAAGTTGATAATTCATAATTGGGAAGTGATTTGTATGTTCACTTTTTTTATTTATTTTATATATGTATAAATTAATTATAATTATGATTATAATTATTAAGTTACATTTTTAAGCATGATGTACAACACATCAACGTTCCACTCCAGAATTTTTAACAAGAAAAAGGAAAAGAAAATGAAATCAAGAGATACCTCCTTTGATGAATTTACATTATCCTTTGATGAAATTACATTATATACCTTACTATTATTATCATTATTGAAATTGAAGTATGAGGTTTAGCACTCTTATTAATATTTAACCCATGAAAGAGTTATCAAAAAGAAGATATCACAAATGAGTTAATGCTTACAAAATTAAAACAGAACTTCTACTGATTAAGAGCAAACAAAACTTGGAAACAAAGCATGATTATGCAGGGTGTGTAACAGCTAAATTAGGATGACCACACCAGTGAAATATATGAAACCTCTAGAGAAATATATATATATATATATATATATATATATATATATATATATATATATATATATATATATTTATAAAAAATCATATATCCTCATAACCAAATTGTATAACTTGTACAAACAAATCTATAACCAAATTGTATAACTTTTGTTGCAAAATTACAAGTTACAATAACATCATTGCTATAATTAAATATCCTGATCTATGTAGTATAGTATCTAACCCAAAACTTAGATTTCTAAAACAGTTTTATTGCTAGAAACCAATCTTCAAGGCGTGTGAGTACCCTTATGCCTCAAAGCAAACCTATTAACTAAAGCAAGTGCATTACTAGTGAGTTGTGATAAATAATTCATCCTCCTAGTCACAGCATCCTTCACAGGTCCATCCATAGAACCATCTGCAGCGAATCCTCTAGCACAAGTGTTTTGATTCGTTAGAGCGGAACTAACCCACGTTTGGACGTTACTCATATGCCATTCGAAACTACTCTGACTCCTAAACTGAGCTATTTGCCCGAGCTCCTGAACGGATTGGTTCAAACTTGGGACACAATTCTTCATGTTATTGACACAATCATTCACTGCTTGGTACACGGTTGGGTTTAGTCCAGATGAATTGGCCAGTTTGGAAACATATAAAGATGTGGACTTAGCGTTGTTTAGACTGACGGAAATGGCTGCTCTTGCAAGCTGCTGATCGTTTTGTCGGATGGAACCGGCATATTTTGAGAGACAACTAACACAAAGCGATGGGTAGCGGGTGATTCTGCATGACGCAGTGACGTATCTTGTGTCAGCAGGATTGGTGGTAGCATTGCTGGCGGTGCAGCGGAGGGTGATTAAAAGTAGTATGCAAAGTTCAAGTTTGGCCATAAGTATGTGATGGTTGTTTACAGGATTGTGGGTTTGCAAACAGATAATTAATAATTAAGATGAATTGAACTATATATATTGAAGTGGGTTTAAATGAAGAAATTGAGTGGGCAGTGAGGGGTTTATATACTGTTTTCAGAACCCTTAAACCATTTCAGTCAATGAGTCAAGTGAGGTTTTAGACAAATATATATAAAAACCATCCATAGATTGAATCAAGAGGTAATCACGTGCACTTTCGCATGAATATAATAAAATCATCAGTGAGATCTACTCAGGAGGTGGACAGTGGTCACGTGCTCTACTTTAATATGTTTTGACTTTGTGATACTTATCAAGCTTTAACCTTCTTTTAATGACAAGTTGCACCTTAATAATAGACATTTATATGAGGATAGTCAATTACAAATGACAAATCAGAAGAGTAAACTAGAAATGAAAAGAGCAAATAGTATGAAAATGTATCGAACTTTAGTAAGAAATTTATAGTATGTATCCAACTTATAATCCTATATTTTATGCATCTAACCTTCAAATTACCTCTATTGTATGTATTGGACGATGTTTTTATGATGTGTTAAGTTACGGGATGACACGTGTGACATTTTAGGAATGACACATCATTAAAAATACCTTCTAATACATACAATAGAGATATTTGAAAGTTTGATACATACAATAGAGGTCTTATAAGTTGGAGACACACTATTAATTCTTTACTGAAGTTGAATACATTTACAGAAACTTATCCCAAATGAAAAAATACGCCATGAAAGGAAAGAAACAAAGGAGCTTAATGGGTAGAAAGTAATATAAGGTGTATTTGGAAATTAGCAGAATTTAACTTTTAAAAATTGTTTCATAATCATATTTAATATATTCATAATTATAAGTAAATAGATTAATGAAGTGTTGACAGCTCAACCACCATAGATACTTAACAACTAGTAAAATCCGAATCTCTTTTGACCCGTCGATTACTTAACTCGGCTCATCCATCCATTCTGCCATCCCTCTAAAGCAACCTTTTCTAGCACCAAATGAAGTTGTCAAACAGCCAAGTCACTAACACTACCCGGTTTCCTTACGAAATGGAGTTTCAAGTTTCAATTAAGAGTTTGTTAGAATCCTATACCAAGAAAAAAACCTTTCCACATACTCAACCGTGTCAACAATATAAATATAGTTTAGGAGGACAATAGAATGTGAAAGCAGATACGAGGCAAGTGTAGTCAAAGATCAACAAAAATTAATTATAGTTTAAAGTTTTTAACAGCTATAAGAAGTTTAAACTAAGCAATGGTGATACTAGATTGACATGGGTCGGTATTGAATACTAAGGCACTAGGGGAGACAACCATTGACTTTCCTTAATATAATTATAAATACTCCATGTGGGAGGTGTATATATTATATGCAATGTAATGTAGAAGTCCACGCGTAGTTTCTATCCAAAATTAATATACTGCAAAAAATTCAAATACCTTCTACCCTTCCTAACAAGCTAACGTTAACATCATATAACAGCATTAAATAATCGTGCATACAGAGGATGCCAGATAGGTGAAAAGGTAACAAGTACTAGTACTTGTAATGCAAGTTCAGGAACTGTGCAACTTCCAGATCTCATTCATGTAACTCAAAGATGGGATTGTTAAGTCCTTTGGTATCAAAGCATATATTATTGTTGTCGTCTTGTATAAATCAGTAGTAACCACATTATATGGCACCTAAATGATAAAAATTATTATGCTAAAATGGTAACTTTACTTACTAATACTAATCATGCATAAATATCAATATCAATTACAACTTAAAAGAAAGGTAAAATGCATGCAAAAACATTCAAACTATTGAAGAAGTTTCAGTAAGACACCTCAATTACAAAACATCAAAGAAGACGATTTGACTATGCAAACTTATGTAGTTAAAGCCATAATTGCCAAGACGACCTTGTTTTATATTTGGTTTGTGGGTCAAGCAAAAACATATAGACTTTAAGTGGGATACTTTACTTATTAAAGCAAAAGAAAAATTTGAAAAGAAAAAAGAAAAAAAAAAGATCATAATTGTACATGGATGAAGATCCTCTCATGTTGAGACTCAACATGAGGGTCATGTTCCCTCACAAAGGTAAAAGTAAATATATTATAAACTCATTTATTGGTTTAAACTATCAGATCCATTTAGTGTGATTGTGAGAGAACATGACCTCTCATGTTGACCCGAACATGAGATAACCCTACTCCATAGTACATGTTCCATTGTGAACCGCTACGTAGTTTTGATGTTTTTGAAGTTGAACTGCCTGATTCAAACTATTTAGACAGTTTGGTGACCTTCATATCCATTTTTCCCAATAAAAGAAACAAGGTAAAGGACAAAATATGCCCTAAAAAGAAAGTGAGGGAAACTTAGAATTGAACAGAAGCACATGAGTTGCGCAAAAGAATAACATTACCAACATACTTGCTGACTCCAATGAATTGTTTAATTTCCCATAGCACCAGCTCCAGATCCAAGTTTAGCACTTCTGGCATATGGATGCAAGTTTCATTGCTTCAAACTTGAACAAGAATTTCAGTTCCCTGTGTGCATTAAAAATTAATTATTCCATGAAAATCATAACACAAGTCCAAAATCATGACTATTTAATTTACGAGTTGGTCGGTGGATGCAGCTTCCCTCAGGTCCTCCACACCCTTGAAGGTGTGAACCTTTTTGACTATCTAGGATGCCCAATACTACAACCAATACATGATATACACATTTTTATACCCAGGTTAGGAAAGATGTACAATATTTGTTGAGTTATTTGCACTTAACACATAGAATTTGCTTATATTCGTGATTGTGGAAGATATAAAAAGTCAGAAAAATCCCACACTTATAATTATAAATTAAGATGCTTGCAATTTTGTAACAGTACACATTTTTCTACACTTAAAGGTGTATAGATTAAGCTGTTACATCCAATTTCCTCCCATAAGAGGAAGGTGTGATAACTGAGAGTGATAAATTGATCAATATACTTTTTAAGCGTAAACAATACTTAAGTTTTTCCAAGCTTGCATGTGTAAAATCTATTTATCCGATTATAAACATGAATCATATATTCGCAATAGTGTAAATTAAAGTGAGTGCCCCATGGTCAGTTAATATATCATATCCATGTGTAAGTATCATTGAGCAATACAACAGCTTCTTAGACGCTAATATATGTTAAGGGCTTATGGTATTAATAAGTAGATGGGGAGTATCATGTGAGACCTAATGTTCAAGTATAGAAGCTGTATGCTACATTTACAAAGAAAAAATCTTAAATATATAAAATAAATACGGAGTACTGAATTTGCATATAATGATACAAAAAGTATCCAAATAATATCCAGAAAAGACAAGAGTTATCATACAAAAATATGTCATGTTTATCTCATTGAGTAAACGTTATTATAACATCAACATTAACCGTAAAGGCCAATAAAATCTGAAGAAGTCATAACCTTAGCCTCGGAAACTAAAAGTTTTTACAAGGACACCAGCAACGAAGACCAGTAAAAAATCCATCCTTAAGGATAAAAAAAACTTATGGCACACTATAGAACTTTTGCTGCACGAGGTACAAGTAAGACCCTCAAGGCTGATGTGCAACTTCTTTATGTCTTAAAGCAAATCCATTGACCAAAGCAAGTGCATTGCTGGTGACTTGAGAAACAGAAATCATCTTCTTATTAACAGCATCCTTCACTTGCCCATTCATTAAAATATCAAAGAAACCTCCAGTACAAGTGTTTTGGTTTGTAAGGGCAGAACTGACCCAAGTTTTGACATTGTCCATGTGCCAAACAAAGTTCTGGCCCTTAAAGTGAGCTATCTTCCCAAGCTCCTGAACTGATTGAGTTAGACTTGCCACACAGCTGGTCATGCTGTTGACGCAGTCTTTCACGGCTTGGGACTCCCTTGGTTTTAGTTTTGAGGTATGATTTAATTTGGAAATGTATGCGGCTGCTGACTTGGCGTTGTTCAGGCTGACTGCTATGGCCGCTTTGGCTAGCTGCAGATCATCTCCTTGGATAGTATTAGCATAACTTGAGAGACAGTTGACACAAACAGCAGGATGCAGGGTCGTTTTGCATGAGGTTTTGACGAAGTCTAGAGCGATAGGATTTGTAATAGCACCAGTGGTGTATTGGACGGTAATCAGGAAAACTAGTGAGAAAAACAGATGTTTATCCATGCCTAAACAATACTAAGAAAGACGTGTAATGTGTATTGGGCGTAAGAGATTGTGGGTTGTATTGGAAGATTATCCAGATAAAGAATGAAGTGGATTTGGGATGAAGATTAGAAGAGGGGTTGTGGGTTTTTATACATGGTAAAAAGATGGTCATCTTAAATGCTTGGAAGTGTGCAGTTCAATTAAAGTTTAGAAGACTACAGAATTTTCATGAAAATATATCAACAGATAGTCACGTGCTTTATTTTTTAAATTTATGTTGTAAAGTTTTCAACTCATATGATGATAGGCGAAAACTTGGGAAGGCGATCAGCAAGAAGTGAGGCAGGTGTTGAATACCAGTCAAAGGTCCAAATTATTGTTGGGATTAGTAACAGACGGTAATTACAAATGGTAGTATGGTACTTTAAACAGCTGGTTCATAAGCAATTGTGAGAGGTGTAGGTTAAGCAATAGACGCACTAGAGTAATCAAGAGTGGGTACAAGCACGCGGTTTCTTTCTTAAAACGAGTACTCTTTACAAGTGGGAGATATAATACTACCCCAAGTACGTCCACGTTTAAAAGTAACACAAAATTTGAAAGTCACCTTCATTTCTATCATCGCCAAAAATCACCCCACCACACATAACTTCAGGGAGTTAGTGACATTAAATTATGCTTACAGGGCAAGAAATCAATAAGGGAAAGCTGAGTAATTAATCCGATAATTTTCAATAAGTTACTCACATTGGTTGCAAGTTACAAGTGCAGGAATTGTGTGGTTTCACTAATACGAAAATTTCAAGTACTTTTGCTAAGCATACTTATTAAAGCTAAGTAAACACAAAAGTCGACTCGACAAGAGATAAATTGTGCACAAATATCTCCCATAGCACACCAATAGAAAGACTATATCATGAACAAAGATAACTAAATGTGACCTGCAAACCTTTCTGTCTACAGTTTCTATCTATTTATGGGAGCAATATTTGCTAATGGTCACGACATTTTCACAAACGTCAATGGTGTTTCGGAAACAATTAATATAATTTACTCAATTTTTATTGTTTGTCATTACATAATCGTAATGTCTACTCATATCAATCAACTCAAGTAAATATATAGGACTAGCTAGGGCAACTTTGGACCTTATAAAACAATTAAAGTAAACTTGTAGACGACAGTATTATCACAGTCATATTCATATATAACATATGTCAATAACCACAAGTTTTTTACATCAAACTCTTGAATATTATTATAAATTTTAAATTGTAAGCTTCTACTGCAATCGCGATTCGCTAGTTGTATATATTTTACATAAATTTCTAATTAACCTAGCCCTGTTTAATATTTATTTATTTATGTAGCAGCATATTATGAAAGAAATTGATTAAATAAAATATATCTCAAGAGAAATAGAATGTGCGTATACCTATATAAGCGGTGAATTTCGGTCCCGAACTTGCTGAAACATCCATACGATTTCTGGTGCAGACGGTGGCGATGCTGGATTGGATGACGGCAGTTACCGGCGATCGGCGGTGAATCGGTGACGGTGATGGCGATGGCGATGGTTAGAATGCGCGCTAAAACTTAGAAGTAAAGAACCTCTGATATTGGGCTTCCTTATCTGGGCCAAGCCCAAATATTTAACCCTTATTTGGTGTGGTTTGTACATAACATACGTAGGGTCTTAATTTTCATTTAAACCGGCTTTATGTATAAGTTTTTTTTTAACCCAAAATTTACTCATTTAAATTAAGGATCAAAGGAGAAGGCCTCAAATGAGAAAAAAGAATATAAAAATTATGCAAAATGTGATGGTAAAAACTAGAGTAAGATTCAAATGAGTATAACAATCTTTCGTAAGAATGAAGAAATCAATTGGAATGTGTTACGTGTCACTAAACTCACTTTCCTCCACGTTTTGAGATACTAAATATCTCTCGTCTGGTAAGCCGAAAAATCATAAAAAATTGCATCATAAAAATCAGCGTTTTATTCTCTCCGATTAGAGATGTGACAGTATATTTTTGACAAACCTTTTTTTTTGTTGGGTTTTGAAAACGAGTAACATATGTATTACAGGCTAGTAACACATGTGTTACAGGCTGGAAACACATGTGTTACTAATTAAGTACAATTTGTAAAATCCAAAAAAAATCGTCGAAAGTATACCCTATGAGATGAAAAATCGAAGAGAAAAAATGCTGATTTTTATGGTGCAATGTTTATAATTTTTCAACTTACCGTTGAAGAGATATTTAAGTTTAAAAACGTAAGGAAAAGTGAATCTTGTGACATGTGACTCGTTCTAGTTGATTCCTCCATTTTCACAAAAAAAATCATTATCATTTCGAACCTCACTCGTAAAAACTTATTAGATGTAGATATTCTTTGATCTTATACGTCGAAGTGAAACCAAGTTTAATAGTAAAAGTTTCTTTCTTTATTTCAAATTTGAAAGACTTTTTATTTTTTTAAAAGCTACCCACATTATTAATTTAGTTTTTCCTTAATTCTTTCCTAACGTCTTAGTTATGTCACATCATCAAAAAAAATCTAAGACAATTTTTATATTTATTTTATCTATAACTACTTATAAAGCATCTTTATATGTTGAAATCTTAACATCTTAATTTTTTTTTACTAATTTACCTTTATCACACTAATAAATGAATACTACTTTAATTAGGAAAGTCTTTTTTCCTTCTTCCAAATATTATTTCTTTCTACTTTTTAGTAAATTATGTGTTTATGATAGATTCATTCAAAATTATGATATTTTGATTATCATATAATAATTATTGTTATGTTATTTGACGAAAATAATATCATACATAACAAAATTTTATTAAGTAGTTGCAACCGTCGCATTACACGGGCAATATGCTAGTATTGTAAATTCATTCTCATTAATAACACATATTTTTAACATGCTATTTCTTTTTCTTTCTAAGTAACCAAATCATATTATTCAAAAACATCCCCATATAAATGTAAAGTTGAATAATCTGTTTGCTACAAACTTTAGATAAAAGTAAATAAATAAATAAAATGCACCACCAACAAGCTCAAGAAGAAAAAAATAGATTTAAGGAGAGAACCAACTTCCTCATATGTTCCTTCTAGCGACCAGCTTCTTAAGTGGGTGGCTTGATAGCAAACTACCTTTAACATCGATAAAATCCTTATCAATAATAGTACAATGTAGCTTTTAAATTGTTGGGGTTGTTTAAGAATATATTTGAATATAAATAACAAAAACACTTTATAATCGTCCGCGTTACCGCAGGTCTTTTATCTAGTATAAATGTAAAGTTGAATAACCTATTTGCTATTAATTCAATTTCTAAAATAGTAACGTTCAATTTCAAGATTAACCAATTTCTTATTTTAATAATGTTAACATCTTCATTTCAAAGTGTTTAATAACATTACATGTTTTCAGACTTCTATTCAAATCCTCTATTTCATGTCAACAATTTTGTTTTTAACATATAGTATAATATAATCAACAGAGTATTAAATTCATATTGAATTCAAATCTCAAATATATAATACACTTTCTCAAGAGCTACAAAATAAATCATCCAAATAGGCAATTATTACATATTATTTATCAAGTAAGTTAAGATTACTTTAAACCAATAATAATTTTATCCCCATTAGTTAGCAACCTTCAACTTTATCCCCATTGACGGTATGCTTCGTAATTCCTTTAAATAAGGACTCATATGTCTCTCTTTCAAGAGTTGAAGGGAAAAACATATTATTGAAAAATCTTGATTTGCAACAGAGTCAAGAAAACTAGCTACAACACAACCAACTTTGTTTGCAAAGAAGTTTGGCTTATATTTCTATTTTTTCCCCAATGATAATTGCATATTTAAGTTAACAATATTAATCAACTGTACTTTTCAACGTCGTACATCGTACGGGCTCAAAGTCCCGTTGTGATTTAAAAAATGTGTTTACACCTTCCACTGTAGGAAGTTTAATTTACTCATATATGGACATGATTAGAGAGATCTAAAAACAAGTCCAACGATACATTCTTATTACCGCAACTTGATGAGATCTAACTATCTAAGTTTGGTTCAACCTTGTACCAGATTCAAATTTCACTCTCTTCATGTTATAAATTCATTATTTATTAAGCTCACAAATTTACGTTTAAAAGCAATAGAAATTCAAGATGTTAACTGCGTGGAACATTAATCAGTGGCTTATGTTTCACGTTTGACCAGCCATCAGAAACAATAGATACACCTTGTATATACCATGTATCTTTTATTGGTATTAAATCTTTTTCTACGTCCCGTGCACATTCATCAAGCAATATGGTTCTTGCTTTTTCACTTGATGGTGCCTTGTAACCAGCAGGGGCCTTTTGAATTGCGCTGACCATTTCTTGAAACTGAGGGTTACACAAAACGTTATAGGGTATTCCATTTGCACAAAGACCCCGTATGATTTTTAGATCAACCGCGCTTCTTTCCATGATACCAAATGATTCTTCAATGGGTTTTTTAGAAGCTGTATTCTGTTTTTTAGTAATAACAGAATTCTTAAGAGACTTTGACACCCCAACAATTTCTGCATCCTTGACCTTTTTCAACAACTTCTCGTATTTCTCGCGATCATTGAGTAAAGCGGTACACCTTCTAATATCAGCTTTCTTTCCGGGTGTAGTTCCAAAAAAATGAACATGAATTCTATAATACGAGATTGTAAACTGCAGTTTGCAATGGTTACACACCCAGACTTTAGAACCTCCAGCGTTATTACTACTACCAGCAGATACAACCATGACTTCTTGAAGTAGGGGTTTATCGTCTTTTGCCTTCGATTTCGTTTGAGTCTGACTGTGGGTTACCTTCTCAGCTTCATTAACATCTATTCTTGGTTCCTAGATGTCAACATCATGAATCTCTACATCATCATGCAAGGCGTTCACGTCGTTTGTTTTTTATTCACATCCTTTAGTGATTTCTCACCACATTATTTATTATTATTAGTAATATAAAAGTAGGAGAATTTTAACAGCTATAAGAAGTTAAACATATGCTCCATGTTTAAGATTAATTAAAACATGATGCTTATTTTCTGACCAAAATATAAAAAGAAAGTCAAATATCTTCTTCCCTTCCTCACAACCTAGCTTTATCTTCGTATAAGAGCATTACATATAAAAACAAAGATCAACGGTGAAACACGTAGTAAACACACACAAGAACACACATGGTTAAGAACGCTAACAATTTTCATGATTCACTCATATTTTCTAACTGCCCTAACAGATTCAATTACATCGATATATATCAGAATTCTAGCTAACAAAGAAGATACACTTTAGACCATGTACTTTACAATGTACAGAAATAATCCTCTTATCTTTCACTTAATTTATGAGTAGTCCCTATACTTTCACACTCCCCCTCAAGTTGAGAGTGGATACCTTGTCAAACTCCCAACTTGGACAACAGTTTACCATGCTGATCAACAGAGACTACTTTAGTAATCACATCCGCAACTTGAGACTTAGTATGAACATATTTGGGCTTGACAGTTCCTTGTTTAAGTTGATCTCGAACATAATGGCAATCTATTTCAATATGCTTTGTTCGGGCATGAAACACAGGGTTAGCAGCTATGTAAATGGCTGCTTGATTGTCACAACACAGATCAACAGGACCCAGACTTTTCAAACCAGGATCTTTTAATAATGAGATTAACAAGGTAACCTCACAACAAGTCAAAGCCATGGATCGATATTTAGCCTCTGCAGATGATCTGGAAACCACACTTTGTTTCTTGGATTTCCAAGATACTAGAGAGTCTCCCCTGTGGTGGACCGTCTAGTCATTGACAACTTGCCCAATTTGAATCACAATAAGCAGTAAGTTAGCAGAACTAGCAGCAAGGAGAATACCTTGACCTGGTGCTTGAAGCAAATATTTTAGAAGGTGTTTTGCTGCTTGCATATGAAAAGAAGTGGGGTTTTGCATAAATTGACTAAGTACTTGAATAATGTAGCAAATGTCAGGCCTAGTGATTGTAAGATAAATCAATTTGCCAACAATTCTTCAATACTGCTCTAGATCAGATAATGGTGATCCTATATCTGCTTGTAACTTCACATGTTGATCCATTGGTAATTTGAATGGCTTAACATTGATAATGCCATTTTCTTTCAACAAATCACTACAATACTTCTTTTGGGAAATGAAAATACCTTGTGTATTTCTAGTCACTTCTAAACCAAGAAAGTAGTTTAAAGGACCTAAATCTTTCATATGAAATTGAGAACTTAATTGTGACTTAAGTTGCTCAATTTGATCATTGTCAGTCCCTGTAATCAGTAGATCTTCCACATACACCAGAATTACTGTAAAATGAGAGGAATCTTGTTTGGTAAAAAGAGAATAATCTGCCTTAGACTGCACATAACCAAATGATAAAAACGCAGATGACAACTTTGCAAACCATTGCCTGGGGCCCTGTTTTAAACCATAAAAGGACTTTTTCAATTTACAAACTAATGTAGAATTGGATCTGTAGTCATGATTTGGTTCAACACACTCCCCCTTGCCTGTATATCCCAAAGGCAATTTCATATATACTTCCTCTAGCAAATCACCATGTAAAAAAGCATTGGAGACATCCATTTGACAAGTATTCCAACCTTTCATAGCAGCTACAGATAACAATGCTCTCACAGTTACCATTTTTCTCTAAAGCTGCTAATTCAGAGTTCATAGCTTCACACCAACCAGCATCAACAACAGCTTCTTTAAATGATTTAGGATCTGATTGAGTTAATAAAGTAGCCAAAAAGGCTTGAAACTGAGGATAGACAACAGATGTAGTAACCTGATTAGCTCTTGGAAGTTGAAGTGTTGGAGTATGAAAATCTGCAAATTTGACAGGTGGTCTGGATTGTCTAGTTGACCTTCTTGGTTCAGGCATTGGAGGTGGTGTAGGAATATGATTTGGAGCTGGTGTTGGAACAGAATTAGTGGGAACAAAAAAAGAAGGAATACAATCATCAAAATTAAAAGAATTTGAGGAATTAAATAGAGAAGGTAAAGGAGTAGAAAATTGTTTTAAATATGATGAAGAAAAAAGAAATATATCCTCATAGAAATGAACATCTCTGGATACAAACACAGAGTGAGTAGTAAGATCATATAGCTTATAACCCTTTTGATGTTTAGGATAGTTTATAAACATACATGGAACTCCTTTGGGTAAGAATTTATGATGTTTAGGATAGCCTATAAACATACATGGAACTCCTTTGGGTGAGAATTTATCCATGTTTCTAGAAGGGTCTAAGGCCATAGCAAAACATCCAAACACCTTTAAATGATCATATGAAGGTTTATGATTGAGAAGGACTTCATATGGTGTTTTGTATGCTAAAACAGAAGAAGCTAATAAAGTACTTGTGCATACAATGAAGAATGTCTATTAGATAAAGCTATCAAGTACTCGTGTTGTAAGTTAGGAATTGTATGCTTGCATTAGCTTCCGGATCTCATTCTTGAGAAGGTTCCTCATGCAATTCTACGATGACATGAACAAAGGGTATCTATCACCCTTTGGTTCAAAACTCTTCCTAATGGAATATAAGAACCATATTCTAAAAGTAATGACAATATTAAAGGACACGAAAGATGCTTGTGGAAGCCACACAACTATTCCAAAAGTTTCAATCAGGTGCTACATAACCATAACGAGAGGCCACTGAACTATATATGTAATCTGTTCAATTACACTAGAAAAAATTGTATAATGACCTTTGATTCATATTTGTGAAGTACTGAGGACGTTAAATGATTCATAGAGGAAATTGTATACTACATCACAACAAAAAGTACTAAATTTGCATGTAATGATACATAAAGTAGGCTAAATTTATCCAAAAAACACAAAAGCTATTATAGAAGGTGCCATATTTATTACATCAGGAATAAGCTATTATAACATTATCAATAACCATTAGGCCAGCAAAACCTGAAAAAGTCATAACCTTAGCCACGGAAATAAAAACGCGTAACAAGGAAACCAGCAACATAATCTGGTAAAAAAGGAAAACTTAACTAAGGTTACAAAACTAATGGCACACTATAATACTACTACAAGGCCAACCACTTTCCACGGCAATGTTTATTTTTTGCGCAAGGTACAAATAAGACCCTTAAGGCTTATGTGTAACTTCTTTATGCCTCACAGCAAACCCATTTACCAAAGCAAGTGCATTACCAGTGATTTGTGAAACAGAACTTATCTTCTTGTTAATGGCATCCTTTAACTGTCCATTCATGGAACTATCAGAGAATCCGCCAATGCAAGTATGTTGGTTTGTAAGGGCAGAACTGACCCAAGTTTGGACATTGTTCATGTGCCAAACAAAATTTTGTCCCTTAAACTGAGCCATTTTGTTGAGCTCCTGAACCGACTGGGTTAGACTTGCCACACAGCCGTTCATGCTTTTGACACAATCTTTCAGGGCTTGGACTGATGCGCCACCAGCGGCCGGTAAGGATTTTACCCTTGTCGTTGCACCGGCTAATGGCGGCGGGCATCAGTGGGTGTTTTAAATTTGTAATTGTGGGGCCTAAGTTTTCCCTAACAATGCTAGTCCTAAGGGCGAGCAAGTGGTAGGTATGACCTAGAGTCGTTCTTCAAACCGACTGAATTGAAACTAAGGCGTGGTAGATGAGGGCTTTCAAACTAGTGAAGGGTTTATAAGATAGTGGGAGAGTTTTGGTTTTTGTATTAACTTAGGCAAATAAATAAATAAAAGCGAGATAAAAATAAAAGATAAAGCAGATAAATAAAGATATTGTTTGTTGCGACTTCGTTAATTAAGTTATGGGATGATGTTTGGAGAAACTGTGTTGAAAGATATTTGTTAATTATTAATCTTGAATACTCGTGATGTAAACGCTAGATTCCCTACTAATTAAAATCCCATTAACATGTCACACCGGGAGCTAGGTTATGGTAACATCACAAAGTATTTAGAATAATAAGCAAAATCTTAATTATGGTTTAATAATACTTTCATATGAACGGGAACAAAATCTTAAGGTACTAGACATAACTGAATCATATAACGATTCCTCGTCATCCTAACAGATTCGTATATTTAAAAAGTTGATTTATGACTTTAAACCAACCCTTGCTTAAGACTACCCAATAAATCCCCTAGTTATTCACAGCGTTCCTCACTTTAAGTGGTTCCACCGCTTCAAACCTTGACCATGTCTTGTCCTAAGATAATCCCCCATGTAGCCTTGCGGTTCCATAGTTTCATACATTTGACAAATTATATTGACACATATGGCTGACTACCTTTTAATTGGACGTCGTTAAAAAGGTGTTGTAATCACGTTTATTGGTGGAAAGGCGATAGATTAATTTGAAGTTTAAAAGTCTATTTAGAAAGGTTAATTAAACTAGGTTTCTCATTTTATATGTTAGTCCGAAATATAACTACCTTCGGTCGTTACTCGACTTCCATACATATGTACTCCACCTTGAAAAACAATACTATATCAAATAATAGTCGAATAGGGGCCATCATATTACTTCGTAATATTGTACCGTTTCGTAACATGACTACCTTCGGTCGTTCCTCGACTTCCATACATTTGTACTCCACCTTGAAGTGTTTCCAGTACTATATCGAGTAACAGTCGAATAGGGGCCATCATATTACTTTACGATAATTAAGACCGTTTATATTTTACCACTATGATGATCCTAAGGTAACAATCAAACAAGAACATGCAATAAGATGATCAAAGCGATACTACCGATCTTTAATATTTAATTATAAATCATCCCATAATTAATTAACTACATCGCAAGCAAACACAACAAGCGTACTATTCTCTAATCATGGCAATAACTAAATCTAGCATAATCAATATAAACGTAATTAATTAAGATAGATAAGGGTAGAAAGAACCAGGATTAAATGCGAGAGAGAATAGACTTGAATTAATTGACACGATTCCGAGCGTACACTAAAGATTACAATGTGTTCCGCACTTTCCTTCTATTCCTAATTAAACTTCTAAACTAGTTTAAATACTAGTTAAAACTAATCTAGAGAAAAAATGTAGAGTGAGAAAGTAGGAGCTTATTTGTAGAGTAAGAGAAAATAAGCTAGGAAGGTGTGTGTGAAAATGAAGCCTTAGGGATGCTATTTATAGGTGAAATGTGGCTCATGTTAGCATTCCAAGGCTCACATTAGAAAAAGAGTGAAAGGTGGTGCACCGGGTACGAAAAAGTAGCGAAAGGTGGTGCACCGTGTACGGAAAAGTAGCGAAAGGTGGTGCACCGGGTACACGCAAGGACGAAAAAGCGGAAAAGAGATGGGGGGTGGAGGCCGGCGCCGCCCACCAGCAGGCCAGCGGCGGCTGGCTGCCACCCGCCCCGGTCCGTCGTCTTTCGCTGCATTGCTTAATTCGTGTGTATCTTCTTCGTTATGCGTCTGTTTGCGTTGATTCTTTTTGTGTTGGATTTGTAATTCAAAAACAAAGAGTTTGATGAAAAGATATCCCAAAAATATGTCTCCCATATTTGGATGTCTTGTACGAATCGTTTGGATCTTCCGGCTTGCGTAAAATCTTCATTCTTTGTCCGTTTTTGTTGATTCTTCTTCTGTTGGATCCGTAATTTGAAAACGAACATCTTGGATGAGATGGATGTTGATGATGGGCACTTTTTTCTTGAAATCTCGTTTTGATGCCTTGAATCTTCAAACGTGCGTGGAATCTTCGTTTTTCATTCGTTTTGCTTGATTTTTGTCGTGCAACCTTGTTTTGACCATCTTGGCATAATATCATTGATTTGTACTGTTTTTGAGTTTAAAGTGTCAAGAATTGTTCCAGAATGAAAGAGATATCGGTAGTAAAAACATGACTTTTTACGCGATATCAGGACTCACTCGAGTTCAATTTTGAGGTTCCAGCCAATTTGGAAACGTATGCCGCAACTGATTTGGCATTGTTCAGGCTAACAGCTATGGCTGCTTTCGGTAGCTGCTGATCATTTCCTTGGATAGCATTAGCATAACTTGAGAGGCAGTTGACACAGACAACGGGATGGAGGGTGGTTGCATGAGGTTTTGACGAAGTCTAGAGGGATAGGATTGGTAACAGCACCACAGGTGTGTTGAACGATGATAAGGAGAACTAATGAAAGAAACAAATGAGTATCCATGCCTAAATTACAGAGTTTATAATATAATACAGAGTGTATAGGAATATGGGTTATATATAGGATAAGAAGATTACCAAGATGAAGAAATGAATTGGATTTTGATGAAGCAAATGAGAGGTGTTGGGGGCTTTATATACTTGGTAAAAAGATAGTTACCCCTTTATACTTGGAAGCGTGCAGTTCAATTGAAGTTTAACATAATTTAAAATATTTGGGAAGAAAAATCACTAAATGCGAGGCAGGTGTTGAATACCAGTCAAAGGTGCATATTCTATTGAGGAAATTACCTCAATGGACAGTCAAAGGTTTGTTTTTCACGTAGAAGTCCATGTCAGAAATATTTTACAAATGTAGTCAAAAAATTAGCCTAAATTAAAATCACAATAGGCGAAGTAGGCGAACAATACGATAACCAATGAAGTGAAGCCACGTGGATTCAAAGTTCACGGTCAATCAATAGCTCGCCGGTCAACTGATAGTTTGCCAACCACTATTTAATGACACCTGACAATTAAAATTCACCTAAATGCAAATTTTGTTTAGGCGAAGTCGGCGAATTTGTTGAATCATTGAAAACCGTGCAAAAGTGCATATTAGGGAGACGTGTCTTCACCACTTATTTTGGGTTAATGAAAGGGATGAGTGCTTTAGTCGACTCTTCGCATGAATTCTTAGATTTCAAAAAATTCTAGATTTTTTTCGCTTAGTTTGCCGTGATTTAATTCCATATAGGCGAACTTTTAGACTAGAATTGTAAAAAAATTCCGACACAAACTTCTACATGAAAAGAATACCGTTGAATATCCACCACCGTAAAAATCCCTATTCTATTTAGGAGGTCTCACTATTCAGTGTTAGAACATGTTGTTCTAACATTTTGTGACAATAATTTGTATATTGTTTTAGCATAGATTAATTGTATAAATTAATTGTATAAATGATCTATTGTATTGCGATAATAGCCATACATCAATAGTATTGCGACAAAGCTATTGTCGGATGGTTAGTCATTGCGATAATCAAATTGTCGCATTGACTAAGTTTGACTTCATTAAGTCTTATTGTCGCATGTATGTTTGGAGGTCTATAAATAGACTTCCTTAGGTCATTTTGACAGAGCTTTTGGAGAGAGTCTTCATTGTAACTCTTTGATTGTAATATCTAGAGAGAGAGTTTGAGAGAGAGAATTCAAGCTGATTGTACATGCTTTGTGATTAAATAAAAGTTCATAACTTTTATTTTACATCTTGCATTTCGATTCTGATTTTGATTTCACATGAACAAATCTCATTCATACTTGTTCTACTTTATCATATAGCTATTTCCGCTAGCTATACGATTTGTTCAATTGCGTTGTGGCTCGACTTCTGGTGGAGTATTGCGTTTACAAAGTGGTATCAGAGCCGTACACAAGAAATCGAACTGATTTGAGTAAGATTGATTGAGTTTTGAGGTTAAAAAAGGTGTTCGGAACTTTCAGTTTTCATACTGATTTGGATTGGATTCTATTCTAAGGAGAATTCAGTGTACGACAGTGTTAATTCGGATAGAATAATCAAATACGAATCTTCTTCTGTGATTATTACAGCCTAATTCATCAGATTGGTGAATTAATTCGTGATTTTCGAATAGGTAATTGTATGAAGTTTGCGTAAGCTGTATGGACAGGTTCATTTAACATCTTTTGGTCAAATTGAACACACACGAAGATCGGATTTGTAATTCCGAGCAGATTGATATCAAATTTGGCTCATTTGGGTTAGATTTGAGGAATTTACAGCATTTTTGTGATCTGACCAGTTTTTGCGTGAATAGTATATCCGACAGTAGCAATAACCGCTTTTCTCCGTGAATACGTTTGGGCGGGAGACTTGAAATTCCGACAATAGAGTATTGTCGCATGAACAGTATCTATTGTCGTATGAATAGTAGTAATCATTCACGGATTGCTATTGACGGATTGAGCTATTGTCGTATGAATAGTACGATTGGTATTCACGAACTGTTAGTCTCGGAATCTGAAATTCTCGGATTTTGACATTTTCGGATTACTACTCTCGGAATATTATACTCGGATTTCTTATTCTCGCATCACATCAAGAGTGTTTGTCGCAGAACTGTGATTGTCGCATGGTTTCACAGTGTTCAACTTAGTTTAAAAAAAAAAAAAAAAAAAAAAAAAAACTAAGTCTTTTTGTGACCATTTAACGACGAATTTGGTCGACAAAATTTTCGCATTACCAAACTTTGTTCCTAAGCTTAAAAGTGTTCAATTTTTACTTGGAAAAAGTTTCATTTTACCTGAAAATTTTTGGACATTTTTGAAACGAAAATTTGGTGCGCAAACTCAAATAAGGTGAACAATGGCATCTTCAAAGTTTGAGCTTGACTACAATGGAAATCCCCTACCTCCAAGATTCTTCTATAATAATGATTACACTAGTTGAAAAACTAGATTTGAAGAATTTATTGATTTCAGTAATCCTGAGTTGTGGATTCCTATTAGTGAGCGGTATGAAAGACCAAGAGCACAAGGGAAGTACTATGGTGTTGTTCCAATAAAATCACTGAAATTAATGAATGAAAACGAACGCAAGGAGTTTGACAAAGATATAGTGTAAGATTGACTGAAGTTGCAAGAGCTTAACTTGCCCTTCATAGTAGCCGGTAGGTACGTGGTCATGTTAAATTATGCAAGTTATGTATGGGTTACGAGACTAAAACCAATCCTTGGACATTTGGCAGTTAACGATACATCCACTTTAATAAAGATCCCCACTATCTAATGCATTTTAAAGAATTCATGAGGTCAAGGGATTGGCAATCAAACACTCCCTACTATCTGAAGCATTTTAAAGGGCCTAAACTAATTGGCAATCAGACACTGAAATACGGAAAATTTGTCACCTATAAAATGGATTTCAACAATAAATGAAAATGATTGTCATCTTCGTACATTTCGAACTATTTTTTTAGTATTATTTTTTTAAGTTATTTGATATTTTGATTATTTACAACAGTAGATACAGTATACGACCACTTAATGTCACGATTATATTTATTGTTATATTAGTTTTCTTTAATTCTTTAATGTTATTTACGGTGCAATATTTCATTGTTTCATTTTTTATATAGATGATAAACTTGAACTTGTTGGAACTTATAAGTTATAAACTATGTCATAGATGTCATGCACAAATATTCTTTCCCCTAACTATCACTACTTTCTTGGTTCATTATAGTCGCTACTACTATAGTTGTCATCAACTATCAATGTCTTTTATGTATAAGATATCGTCGCATTGTGCGGATCTTTTACTAGTACATAAATGAGGAATAATCCGGATAATGAGTACAGATCATGATTTTTTTTTTTTTTGCAAGGTGTGAATATAAATTTTTACTACTTTTGATGGATAACATGTAAACAAGATTTCTTTCGGGTCGTAAGGATCGCGAGGGAAGAATAGTTTTTGAAGAAACGTGAAATGTAGATTTTTCTTTTACCTATATGTTATTAATTGATGTATATATTTATATGAATATCATCTTACACTAAATACTCATTGAATGAAGTTTTAAACAATTAATATATTATTGTAAGTTTGTAACAAGTAATTGCTTCCATCTTTCTTTCATAAATAAATAAATGTTACATTTAGCTCTTGATCTTTTGTCACCTAGCTTAACCTTATGTGTACGGATTAGAAATTCCAAACTGTAGCATTCATGGTAATTATCTGGATGAAAACATGAGAATTATACATTGTAATAAAACTTGCATCTAATTCACGGAATTTGATGGATTCGAAATTCTAAATCAATTTCATAATGGTGTTTGATTAAAAATAAAATTGAACTGGAATTTACCATATTCCTTAACTCAAATCAATTCACAATTCTTAAAATTCTAATTCGTTTGTTGAATTTCAATTTTATCATAAATATTCAGTGTCATCAACTTCAGTCAAGCAAAAGTAAAGTATATTGTATGGAATTTGACATTTATATATTTTCCCTAATGTTATTATCAACCTATTTATTTATTTATTTATTTTTCTGGTTTATTTATATACTGGTGTACGCGTTACTTCCAATAAAAAAAGATTGTAACCATGCAAAATTGATATCAAACAAATGAAATGATAAATTGATATCTTTGATCTCGATTTGTTGACTAATTAAGTTATGAAAGCAAACAAGAGGTGTAAAGTTCAACATTAAGTATCAACAAAGCCAAAATCTTTGAAATATGAATCATTTTTTTCTTGAATTTGTATGCACTTCCATTTCTTGTTCACCAAACTCCCCCATCTTGGTTAATTAAAGTCTTCCAATATTCATTGCATTATTGATCACAGATTTTGGGAACCCCACACACCCTTTTTATTTGTTCAACCTTAAATTCAAACACTAGTTAGAGTTTATTAATTAAATTTATACTTGATACCTCCCCATCTAACAAGAACAAATATTTTTCATACATTAAACATGCTTTATTTGATAAATGAAGTGAAAAAGCAGAAATCCTACAAATTTGGAAATGCTTAACCTTAATCTAAAACCTATTGTACGTAAAAGAAACCTCAAAACACAAAGATTGGTTTTAGTTCAAGTGTCGAAATTAAGACTATGTGAAACATGGAATGTGACCCAATGTTTGGCCAATTGTCGTTTTTTGACTTCTCATGAAACTCAAGCCCTTTGCCAAGCCTTATTTCTCAAGCAACATTTTATATTTTTAAGATTATAGAAAACATAATCCACATGCTTATAAGTTTAAATTTATTCCTTTATTTTATTATTATTATTATTATTATTATTATTATTATTATTATTATTTTTTTGCTAATAAATTATGCATGTAATTATAAAGGTTTTAATTGATGACGCAATAGATACATGGTCGAATACATTATTGAACAAGCGTTATGAAAAGGAATAGTAAGTAGCAAGGTAAGTCACAAAGTCAAGATTCAAGGCCTAATATCATATCATATCATATAACTTTGTATACACAGCTATCAGATGTGTATTTGATATTTGATATTTATAATTATGCTGATAATGCATATCATAAAATTCTGTCACTTTCTATGAGTGAATAAAGATACAATGAATTATGTAGTATGTATCTATCTATACATATAAAACAAATATTTTTCCATGATTGTTAGACATGACACATCATAACATTTCTTTTTCTTCAGAGTCTCCTAACTTGCCACATCATCATATTATTTTTTCTTAAAAACCTTAATTATTAATTACTAAGATTATTATTTATCAATTATACATTATTATAATAGCTTTTAAAATTCATATATAATTATTATTTTTAATATATAACGATTTTTACCTACATAAAAAAAAGATTCACTTTCTAATCCATATCTTATACATTGCATTTAACAAATATTATCATCATTAACTACCATGTTTTAAGAAAATTAGCTTTAATAAAGATATTTGAAACTGATTATTTTCTCTACATTTTGGAATATATTACTAATGAATTTCAGTAATAAATTTTAAACTTTCAACAATATTAAGATACAGTTGAAAACCTAAAAAACATATAATTAATTTTTATTTTTTAATTATCTTGCATTGCATAGACTCAACAAATGTATTTAAACTTAACATAATAACTTTCAAATTAATTTAATTATATTATGTATTCAAACTTAAACATAATAACATAGAAACTAAGTTAATGGTATTATATAAATGATCATGCATCGCACGGGCTCAATGTTTAGTTCTTATATATTAAATAAAGTTTTTTAATTACCTATTAGCGCATATTATTTTAGTTAATGATTACGTGTTATTAATTTACAAACTCTTGAACATTGTTTACAAACAAGTTTAATTTATAACTTTATGCTGAAAAGTAAATGAATGATATATCTGAAAAATATTGAATTAAACATAAAGTAATTGGTCCACATCACAAATTAATTTTGCTATTAATAACACTAATTATATGCCAATTAATATATTCGACTACTTACAAATTACTATATAAATGCACTTTTCAAACGGTCGTGTATCGCACGGGCTCAATGTCTAGTAATTGTATATAAATCATATCGCTTATTACACAAAGAAAATACCCCGAAATAACAACATTGTACAAATTTGAATATGATATCGATTTAATTATAGATATCAAATTATGTTATCTATGGTAAGGTCTTTTACAATACAGGAGGACTTTAGTGATCGTCTCTTTAATATTAAAATATCATTACGTTCAGTGTGGCTAATTTTTGTGATGACATTGATGATGTTAATATACATATATGTGTATCCAAGTGAAGTTCAAATGAGTACAATAATTTTTTGTGAAAATGAAGAAATCAATAAGAATGCGTCACATGTCACTAAATTCACTTTCCTCCCACGTTTTTAAAAAGACAAAAATTAACAAACATTGCACCATAAAAATTGACGTTTTTTTCTCTTCGTTTAGAGATCTCACAAGGTATATTTTCGACGAATTTTTTCCCTTTTTTTGGTAGGTTTTGAAAACAGCTAACACATGTGTTACCAGCTAGTAACACATGTGATACCAGCTACTAACACATGTTATACTATAATTGTACACTTTGTAAAACCCATAAAGAAGTCGTCAAAAGTATACCTTTGGAGATGACAAATCGAAAAGAAATAATAATAATAATAATAATAATAATAAATATTTATTAAAAAATTCGGTATCTCCCGCTGAGGCCACGAGAGATACTAATAAATATATATGTGTGTGGTGATTGATAATGGTGAGGCCCATGAGAGATACTAATAAAAAATTATGTGTGTGGTGATTGGTTATGGTGGGCTCATGGAAGATACTAATAAAAAATTGTATGTGTGGTTATTGGTAATGGTGGGGCCCATGAGAGATACTAATAAAAAATTATGTGTGTGGTGATTAAATGCGTCAGGCGCGCCGACCCCACTCTGATTCGCGCCGGGCCTACCAATTTTTTAAAAAATCAGGCTTTTGTTGACTTTTTGTTATTTATATGATTTCCGCACGTTATGGTTTATGATTGGGACATTGTAAGAGTATAAAAAAATGTGTCAAAAATATTAAGGTGTTTCATAATTAGGATATAAAAACATGATGTTCTTCCACTTCTTGATTTCCATAAAAGTCTTGAAACAAATAGTAATTACATCAAATTGTGTCATCCACATTCACTGGTACTGCTACCACTATTATCCACAAGTATTTCTTTTCCTAACTTTACTTGTGCCGCTGCTATCATGCTTGTCAGTCGTTAGGGTTTACCAATGAGGTGAAATTAGTGGGAATTAAAGATTTATAAATTTTGGGCCTTATACATCCGTATTACCTACTGGCTCTAGAAAAGTATAAAAAATAGTTCATGCCCGTATTTGATAATAAGCCGTATTCAAAATCACAAAAAACCACCCGCATTGACAATCCTGTATTAAAATATGCATCTTTATAGTAATACAGGTGTGCATTGGCCGTATACGGTCTTTGCATGACCGCATACGGCCTTGGCATAACCGCATATGGTCAAGCCAATACAACATTGTAGTGGCCGTATACGTGATATACTCATTTATATTATAAAGAAGATTCTACACGAAGGGCCGTTTGACGAGTATAGAATGTTTGAAACATTTTAAAAAATGGACGAAACTTTGATTGGTAGTAGTCAATTCATTCTCAAACTATCTTACACTAAAATGCCAATTTTCATCTTTTGGGGGTGGAGGGAGAGAGACACTACTAAAGTTTTATTTACAATTACATTTGAAGACCAACAAATGTATTCGTATTGGTACGGTAAAGGTTGAAACATTGATCTTATTGACAATTAATATAAAAACATAATGTTCTTACAAAGAGTCATTTTGTAAGAAATAACATATAACTGTCACTATTTAGTCATCTTATTGAAACTAACAATTAATGAGCGATAATATCATAAGTACTCATAAATCATAACTTAATCGCAAAAGAGAGTGCAAATCATAAATTATCATATGATAACATCAAAGACCTAATAAAACTCCTACATATCGCAAATAATGACGTCATGATGATAAACTGTAATTCCGTAATTAAACATTCCATAATTATTTAAACAATAACATTCTGAACTAACAATTAATAACATAAAAGTTGCCTTATGATTAGCAATTTCAATTTAACAGCTAGTTATTGCAAAAAATGACGTCATGATGATAAACGCTAATTCCGTTATTAAACAATATGTAATTATCTAAACAATAACGTTGCAAACTATCAATTAATAACAGAAAAAGCGCCTAAATGATCATGTCAATCTTTATCAACCGATAAACGGGATAGCCGAGATAGTGGCAGTTGAAGCACCTGAATCTTTCGATTTTGGTTGCCAGCCTCTTAGTCTCGGTGGTGTTTATTTTCTGATAACCACCGATAATCCGTCGCCTTTTTGGTGGCTCAACCTGTCTGGCAGAGATCGATGGAGGATTTAAACGAATCTGAATATAATTTAGTGACGATTAAGGTGGTTATGGGTGATTGTAAAATCCACCACTGGATCTGTTTGTCCGGTGGATGAGAACGTCTCCGACCGGGGTAACGAGCAATACGTTTGGGTGATTTTATTTTGATATTTGAGTTTCGGTTTATAAAACGTTGTGTTTACGAATTGATGATGGTGGTTGTTGGTATTAGTGGGTTATGGTGTAAAGTTAGTATGTATGTATATCTGTATCAAGCTGTGGGTGTTTGGCTTAACTTATGTTTTTTAGCTTTTGAGTTATACAAAAGCCAGGAATTTGAGACTTTTGACTTTTAGCTTATTGACCTATAATATTTTGAAAAGCTTGCTCACAAAAGTCATTTAAACACCTTCAAAATAGCTTTTTGCTAAACAAAAGTTCATCTAAACACCTTATTGACCTATATGCATTTTTTTTAAAACCGAAAATCAAATCTGACCGGTTAGGGGTCCGGTTCCGGTCGGACCGGCCCGGCCCAACCGCTCCAAAACATGCCCAAACTCGTGTTTTTTCTAAAAAAAAAATAAATCAAAAACCGACTCAATCGGAACGGTTCCCGGTTGAACCGCCCGAGTTTGACCAAACCGCCCGATTCGTTGACCGAGTTGACTTCTCCCAAAACTGGTTTTCATCCGACCGGAAACCCCCAAAATCCCGGTTCGACTGGACCGGTTGAACCGGTTTTCAAACCATTGCCTAGATACAGTTTTTTTATGTCAACTTTTGATTAATATTTTTTCTAAGTTACACTGAGGGAATAGATTGTCAATAATAATATACAATATTTAATTTATATTGTATATTGTATAATCTATATGAAACTTTTGCCGAACATATATAATATGGGTGTTGATAAATACAACATGATTTTTGATACATACAACAAATATATGCATTACAGTGTTGTACAATACAATACTGTAATACATGTATATTGTTGTATTTATCAAAAGTCATGTTCTATTTATCATGGGGCATATAATATTGTCGTCTTGTGGATCAGACGTGAGAAAGTGGGCTAGGTGGGTTGAGTTGGGCCAATACAATGAACTAAGGTAGTAATGTGTATGGGTTGGGCTTGAACAAGGAGCGTTGATACGGTTGTATATATAATTTCGGCAAACATTGGAGTTCATTTCTGGATCTAAGGTTTGCAATTTTGAATGTCGAGATGGTTTTATTTGATGCTGCCGAGGAGATACTCTTCAGATTGCCCGTGAAAGATCTTCTCCGATGCAAGAGCATTTGTAAGTCATGGTATTCTTTGATATCTAGTCCTTGTTTTGTTAAACGTCATCGTAAATTTATTTGCAACAAAGATCTTAATATTGATAATAATAATGGACCCAGAAGAATCGCTATGACTAAAAGATATATAATTGGGCGTGGAGATTTGTGACACCCGTCAAATTAGGACTAGTAGTTAGTGCCTAATCAAGTTTTAATACATGTAATTAGTTCTGTGTTAGGCTAATTAATGTATCAACATATATATTGAGGAGTATATATATATATACAAGTATGCGATTTGATTTAATCGTACGAGTTTCAAATCGAATGCAATTCGATTCAATTAATACGGACATTGGTGAAAATTTTATTAAATAATACGCAAATTATATCCAAAATATTATTTAGATAATATTTCAATTCAAATTCGTATCGTACAAACAAGGACTACACGATTAGATTATTAAACGCGCGGAACAAGTTAAAGTTATACCTTATAACGCAACCATTAAGTATTTGGTAAAATACATCATCAAAATATTGGGTAATTATTCGTATTTAAAACGTGTATTTAAACGTATAAAATAAACATTTAACGTTTAAACGAGCGGGAGAACGAACATCGCACGGAGCGCGATTGCGGGGACTGAAAAAGTTGAGGCTTTCACCTACACCCCACCTCCACTTTCCCTCTCTCTTTCATTTGCATTCATCAAAAACACCCACACACCACTAAACACTCTCAAACCCATCACCACCAAATTTTCGGATTTATCAAATCCGACCACAAAACTTACATTTTCGGAATCACCATCAAGAGAGGAACAAGATTAACAAAGGCACCACCCTCGTTTTCTTCCTCGATTTGTCTCGAAATTGCAATTGTAAGAAATTCTCTAAATATTTTGATCTACTCATTTTGGTGTATTATTTCGGTGTTATAATGTTTGCACAACTTAGTATTGTCCAAATGTATGAGGAAAACATGATTTCATAGCCTAAAAACGAGTTAGATTTGGGTTTTGGGTTTGAAAACCACGACAGTCGCTGGGGACTGTCTGAGTGTTCATCTTTGCGACACAAGCCTTGTGTCGCATAAGATCCTTTATGTCGTATCTTGTGTCGTAGAAACCCACTTGTGTCGTACCTTTTGCGACACAATATTGTGTCGTACCTTATGTCGCAAATCCCATGCGACACAATCACTATGTCGCTGTTAAATCAGCATCGTACACTTATGCGACACAACCCTTGTGTCGCTAAGCTCTTGTGTCGCATTCTTATGCGACACAACCCTTGTGTCGCATACATGACCATTGTGTCACATGCTGTGTCGCTAAAAACAGAGAGTTTAAAACTCAATTTTACACTAAGTTTTGAGACCCAAAATTGACGCCCCATTTCACCCAAATTCGAGTCCAGATGCGTTTTTCACCAAAGCAATATAGTAGAAATAAAAATTTTCCAAGCTGACCTGGCAGCTCGACCCCAGCTAGGGGCTCTGCCCCTTGGACCCCGCTACCAGGGGCGCTGCCCCCGGACCCCCGTCATTAACGGGCTTCGCCCTTACCCTAGAGTCACGAGTAACAGTGTTACATCTAAATTTTCACACAAAGTGTTAAACTTGTATAACATCAAACACGAATGCGACATGACTTCTAAAACACTTTGGAACATGTTTTTCAAGAATAATGATAATATTATTATTACCAACAATCACCAACGGGCCGTACACATTTTCAAACACTTAAACAATCAACCAAATTGTAATCATTTGGACATTCTAGTTGGACAAACAACTACAAGGTAGTCTTATGAGATGCCTTCATATGTTTATAACCATCGCGTGTCGTGGACACCCTCAGGTTACAAGTCTTTGGACTTCGATTCCCGACTCATCAATCTCAGTTTATTAACATAAACTCTAAAGACTCAGGTGAGTCTCATAGCCCCTCTTTTACTATTTTTACTCAGGGGTGTGATATGTTGCTTGTTTTAACGCGTGAACGCAAGTATAACTTTTACATGTACTACATGAGTTTTACACAACTAATCTTTTAAAGCCCTCCATCAGCATAGTTGTTAATACATTTGTAGCGTGAATATTAGTATATGGTACCATATAGGATTGACCCACCTCGTCCGGGTTAGCAAGCACTAACCGGGTAAACGGACGTACTAATATTTAAGGAAGACGGATGTTGATTAGGCATCCGTGGAGGCGAAAACGCTCAGGCTGTGTCCTGACCCACGAGTTAAGCTCAACTATGTGCTCATGGCTGTATACTGTTACCACTATCATTTGCTGGATGCAAATCAACTATTTAAATCTTGCGGTTCACACAACTTATTTGATACTCAAACCTGTGAGCTCACCAGCGTTAGCTGACCCCTTTTAGCATGTATCGCAGGTACAAAGCAGTAGGCAGGATTGCCCCAGGAAACTATAGCTCGAGTCAGCATGCAGACAATAGAGATTTTCTTGCATTAATATATTTTGTAATAGTATTTATGTATTGAAATCTCTCATTTTAAACGAACACGAGCTATATGTAGCTTCAAACCTTGTAAACATTTAGCTATTAATACATTCTGTTAAAACGACGCATATAGAGTCGTTTTCTATTAATCTCTGTGCTTTGAATATTGATTAGTAACACCCAAATCTTGCTTCCGCGAATCATTAAATTTGGGGGTGTTACAAGATTGGTGCATGATACCTGACGAGTGGAAATACTACGATGCATTATGTATTGTTGGTTCTTCTAATGGCCTTGTATGCATATCTTCACCTGGTTATCGAATTTGTTTAATCAATCCTTCGACTAGAGAGTTTAGAAAACTGCAAAAGCCTCCATTACTTCCTAAAAATGTCCCGTATTCAACCCGTTTTGGCTTTGGTTATGATTCATCCACAGATGATTACAAAGCTGTTGTGGCCATCAACCAAGGTTGTGATGGAACCCTTGTTCAAATATTTTCTTTGAAATTAAATATCTGGAAACTTTTTGGACACATCAAGTATAGGTTCGATGATAGAGCGCCTGGTATCTTATTCAATGGGGCACTTCACTGGTTCTGTTTTAAGGCTAATGACATCGCCAGGGACAAAGTATTCATTGTGTCTTTTGATTTAGCTAAAGAGGAATTTGGAGAAATTCCCCAACCTGATGACACGAGATATGTGTGGAATTATGATAGCACACTGGGGATTATCGAAGACCGACTATGCAACTTTCATTCTCGCAATGGTGGTCGCCCCTATGACATTTGGGTTATGAAAAACTACAATGTCAAACCGTCTTGGGAACTGTTGCCAAATGATTATCAGATGAAGGATCGTGTACACTATATGATTAAGGATTGTCTTCACTCTAGGAAAATGCCGACTTACTTTTGTAGTGATAATTTATTTTTGTCTAGGAGTGGAAAATATCTACACTCTCCTATCTTTGTGCAAACCCTTGTATCTCCTTATGTTAATATTGGGAGACCAAGTCACGCAAAGAATAACAAGAGGATTGTTGACGCTCGGAGTGGTAAGGTGGGTTCTTCTTAATTATACAGTCTCTTCTCTTAATTTCATTTTAGTACTCTCTCCGTCTCAAAATAAGTGCCCGATTTTCCATTTTAGTTTGTTCCAAAATAGATGTCCACTTCCAAAACTAACATACTAACTTTACAATTTTACCCTCTATGTATTTTTTCGCAACACATATACATAGAAGACTGTGAAAAGCAAAGGGTAAAATTGCCATTTTTATACTATACTCGACAATATAATCATCGCACAGTTTCTTAAATTTTGTGTTTTCTAAGTGTGGACACTTATTATGGGACGGATGGACTATATACTTTAGAATTACCATATGAGTAATGCTAAATAGGTCTACTTTTGTAGACCTAAAAGTAGGCCTAAATATCTTATTGGTTGAAATTTTTCAGTCCCTTAATCTCATCCACTAAATTTTTCAAATCTACCAATCACATCCTTAGGTCTATATTTAGCATTACAAATTTAGACTCACCAATCATTTTCCTTACAATATTTATGACATTGTATTGATCAATGATGAATAGCTTAATACGTTTGACCCCTGTTTTATATTCCTAATAAAGTTGCTTTTTATTTACCAAAAATGTCTAATATCTTTAGTAACCTTGGTCAATAGTTGTTACAGAAGGGTCCTATTTTTGTTGTTGTTGATGATGATGCTAACGTTTAGATATATAAGATGATAAAACCTACAAACTATCTTATTTATGTATAATAAGAATTGGCTAGTTTGAAGTTATTGGAACCAAGAAACTAAAACTTTTAAGTAGTTATCCTAAAGAAATATTGGATTCACACTGGATTGTAAGGTGGGTTATAGTTATGCTGTTATTGTAAGGTTCTTCTTTATCTATACTCGTATTGACGTACATTTACTCATTAATTATGCATCGTACATAAGTTGAATATTGATCTTAGTTGAGCGAATTATAACCCTTTAAATTACTTCCGCCGTCCCAAAGTAGGTGCTTGTTTCAGTTTCACGGAGTTTAAGAAATTACATTGTCTAATAGTGAATATGACACTTGACCTTTACTTTTAGCACAGACCCCCCATGTATCACTTTTTAGAAATAGTATATTAAGGGTTAAATAGTAAAGTTAATATGCTATTTTTGGAAACGAACACTTACTTTGGGACAAACTATAATGGAAAGGTGGATACTTATTTTGGGACGGAAGTATTATATGTGTTTTACCAAAGTTGCTGAACAAAAGTGCTAACGATGGCTGAGTTTGAGGTGACGATGAGGAGCTTAATGAAGTTTCCTAACACATAGAAATAAGTCTGTTTATTGTTTTGTATTTTACAAGTTATACCCGGTCTTGAATTGGTTATTGATTTATCATGTATAATAATTTTCGAATGTAATTCTAGAAAATGAGAGAGATTGAGGAAGCTCGTTGTCTGGAAGATGGAGAGAAAAATGAGTTGGATTTGGAAGAAGATGGTGAGACTGAGAGAAAGAAGAGAAAGCGAAAGACGAGTAGGAGAAGGAAAAAAAACGGTTCAAGGTACATCTTAGGCTTATATACTACTGTATACAAGTTTTACCCAGTTTGGAAATTTTTATCTCCGTCTCTGTAATTCTTTTCGAAAATTCACATATGCAGGAAAAAAGAGAGATTGATGTAATAATTCTTATAAATGAAGAGGTCATGGCTCAAGAACTTTGATGCAGAAAGAGGGAGAGGGTGGAAAGAAGAAGAAGAGAACGAGGAATGAAACAATTCACAAAGTTAATTTTTGAATTAGATGATGTTTTATGATAGTGATAAATTTTATGATTGTTTTATTGGATCATTATCAATAGATGTTTTAAATACTAAATTATTCAAACTTATTTTAATCTAACGAGTCCACTAAAATCTTGTGCTTAGTCCTTGATGTTTCTAGAATTGAAAGATAGCTAGATAGCGTAGCGCAGGTTCATTGCCAGTTCTTATAGTAATTGGCCTTTGTTCCAATGAACTGTGATGGTGAAAGTTAACAATGACCGATTAAGATGAACAGTTATTTTTTTACTCATGTTTAGACTAGGTTTTGCAAGTATTAAAAGTAGATTATATGTCCTATTGAGAACATTAGGACACTTTCCTTACCTTTGATAACCATGAGATAAGGTAAAAAAAACACCATTTTGCACTTCCATGGATTTTACAATGCTTTCATGTAAAAGAACCTAGACAAATAACATTAAAAAGTCTGTACTAATTAAACATAATTTACCCACAAAGATATGCACTATAAGTTCCTTTTTCAACCTGTAGACGAATGCAAATATTGCTTTTCCTCGTTTGGGAAATCTAGTTTCATTTGTGGCATAATATAGAGACTACTTTGTTGACAAAAATAATTATATATCCCTCAATTAATCACTCACTTGCTGTATTGTAGCTTTTGCTGCCAACCCAGTTTTGTTTGGAGGCGACAATATACAGTACTAGCAGTGATGATCAATAAAATGCAACCTCAGCACTGGGTACAATAGCTCTCGTGTCTATCTTGAGCTTCTTGCTGATTTGCCATGGCAGACAACCAGCAAAGAAGTTGAGTTGGACCAAAAAGCTGCAAAAGAGCGGACCACTATGGCTTAGTCAAAATCAAGCAAAGGATGATTATTGAATATTTAGCAGTTCGCAAGGTTGACCTACTATCTAACTAATTTGTGTTTTAATGATCTTTGTCCTATGCTGATTGGCTATAGAAGTGACAACTTAAACCCATTTGCCTAAAAAAGGGTCGATTTGGGTTGCATCTTCAAGTGGTCAAACAGAGATTTTCAGAGCTTAGTTATAATGGGTGAGAAAAGTCACCCAAAGTGTTTTCAAATGCTTAGTTATCCTAAATCACTATATTAAGAATATTAGGTAAATATTTTGACAGTATAGATTTTAAGATCTTAATACGTAGGCTGTATTAAGTAAGATCCAAATAAAATGGACAACAAAATGTTGATGTTTTGGCCTAACCCGACCAGACCCGTTTCCCAACCTGCCCGACCATAACCATTATTTCACCTCTAATTGGAAGTAACTAACAGGGTCATCAAATTGCAGCTGAAACCAGATGCCAGAAGCCCTGTATTATGCTTTGTGGGCCCATCGGGTGTCGTAGGAAGTTCATACGGATGTCTCTTGGTGGCGAGAAAGATGAGGCTGACATTAGACGGCATAGGTGTTGATACATATATATACATGTGTCTGGAAAATTGTCATTTGGCTCGATCCATATAATATCCAAAAACAAATATTAGATTTATCAAATTTATTATGTTTACCAAATTTATCAAAATCGTACTTAAGAGTTAAAAGTATCGGAAGTAAACTATGTGTTGAGAGAAGTAAGATCAAATGAGTGAAACAGTAATAAGAAGAGAAGCGATTTAACCAATCACGTTCTGAGAAAACAACAGTGAGGTGATGTTTTGATGTGATAACGAATGCAATCACACTAATCTATGTAAATGGTAACTACTTTAACTAATTAAATGTACAAATGGCTTGGCATGTATGTTGCTAGCAACATCAAAGATGGGTATTGTCGTGATCATTTTTATGAAAGAAATTTACAATTCCAATCCCTACATCGACCACTTCGAGGCCACTATAGCACGACAATATACGCTAAAGGCAACCCCGATGCCATATATATGTAATAAATGCAACAGTAACCTTATTTTGACGCCAATATCAACTAAAAATGTTTATTTGCTGTCATAGTGATCTCCGATTTGGGATTATACCCCTGCTATGTTGTTCCTCAGACGAAGAAATAAAGAACAACCGCTTCAGGTCAACCAATGTCAAACCAAAAAAGACTCCAATCATTGTCACATTCTGCACACATACCGTTTGACAATTTGCCCGACTGATATACGAAAAATTTGATCTTTCGCATGTAAACTGAGCATCTAGCTATATCAAATTTACCCTCATTATTAACATGGTTGATCCAACGGATGAAGGATCACAGCATTCCCAGGGTGTACAGGTTGCTGTTGTTCCGTTTAGAACAACGAATGCATCTCTCAAGGTGGTTTTACTACATGGCAGTTTCGATGTATGCGTAAAAGACGCCAAAAACTTGCCTAATATGGGTTCATTAAATGAGAAGTTTAAGCCACTTTTGGGTACGAGTGATCCTTATGTGACGATATCGTTATCTAATGCTGTAATCGGAAGAACTTTCGTTGTTAATAACAGCGAGAACCCTGTTTGGAAGCAACGTATTTATGTAACTGTGGCTCATTATGCTTCTGAAGTCACTGGCGTTGCAAAATAGGTTCAAGGAGGGGCCAAGGCCCACCATGAAGTTCCATTTTGCAGTAAGAACTATGAAGTGTGTATAATCACAACAACCGGTTTCGGGCAAACCTGACCCGAACCGGGTTGGGTCTACGCAAGTCAAAACCGGTTTGGGCAAAACCGGTTCGGGTTTCAACCCGATTTGGAGACCCAAATGTAGAACCCGACCCTGACCGGTTTGGGTAGGGTTGAAACCGGTTCGGGTTAAAAACCGGTTTAAAACCCTTTTTTTTTGTATAATTATGTTTTTGTTTCGAGCGTTGAGCGTTTTAAGGAAAATCAATATTTGGGCCAAAGTTTTTTCATTGAATTCGTTGAACATTAGTAATGAAAACATAATTGATCAATAACCTAACCAAAATGGTTCTAAATCTTTCTAAAAATATTATTGAACCTAAAAAGTCTATAAAATTCAAACACGTTCGAGCGTTAAGCGTCTTAAGAAAAATCAATGTGTGGGCCAAATTATTTTCACTGAATTCGTAGAACATTAGTAATGGAAACATAATTGATCAATAACCTAACCAAAAGGCTTCTAAATCTTCCTAAAAATATTATTGAATCTAAAAAGTCTATAAAATTCAAACACGTTCGAGCGTTAAGCGTCTTAAGGAAAATCAATGTTTGGGCCAAATTTTTTTCATTGAATTCGTACAACATTAGTAATGAAAACATAATTGATCAATAACCTAACCAAAAGTCTTCTAAATCTTCTTAAAAAAATTATTGAATCGAAAAAAGTCTATAAAATTCAAAGTAAGCTGATACATGCAAGGAATTTTTTACTAAGTTCAAGGAAACATGTGCATAAAAAGTGGTACCGTAAGCATAAAGAGTTGTACTTTTCTGTGAAATTAGTAAAAAACTTCCTTGCATTTATCAACTCTCAATTCCAAGTGATTCGAGCGTTAAGCTTTTTAAGGAAAAATAATGTTTGAGTCAATTTTTTTTATTGAATTCATAGAACAATAGTAAGGGAAACATAATTGAACAATAACTTAAACAAAAGTCTTCTAAGTCTTCTTAAAAATATTATTGAATCAAAAAAGTCTTCATAATCTTCATAATCTTCAAACATCTTCAACTTTTATTAATCTTTAAGTCTTCAAACATCCTCAAAGTCTTCAAAAGTCAAAATCTTCTTCAAATGTAGCCTCGCGCGAAGCTTGATCAAGAGCAATTTCTTCGTCGGAAAGTGATATTACCACACCCTCTTCCACCTCGATATTGTGTATATCTTGTTCGTATTCCATTTCACCTTCAAGACTCGAAACATTTTGTATACGTTCCGTGGCGTCTAGGTGATCCTTCAAGCAAATGCACATCTCTCAGGAAGCCGGTGTGAGTCTTGTTCTTCGTATAGATAATACTCTGTCACTAAGAGAAAATGCGGATTTCGAAGCTACCGTAGAAGCTTGGACGGTTAGTAAATCTTGGGCCATGATACTTGATTCCAACCTTTTTAGCCTTTGCATCACACCATTCACCCTTACCTTTGGTTCTTTTGTGCACCCTCTCAAAAACTTCAAATTTTGTTGGACTTCTTCCTAACTCGATCTCCTATATAAATTAACAATGCAATAATCAGTAGTTACTTGTCTTGACCAGTTAATCATTGATTAGTTAGCATGTAGATCTCTCAGTGGATTGTAATAACATAATAAATCAAAGTATTTATACTTATTATATATGATACATATACATAATATACATAATACAATTAAAAAGAAGTGACATTTTACAAAATAATAATAATACCAATGATAATCGTGGTTGCTTTCTAATATAAGTTGTTGGTAAGAGAAGTTGAACTTTCCCTCCAAAATGAAAAAAATCTCCAACGATACTTTACCACCAAATATTTGTTGCTGGAAAAGGTGAGAACTTTCCCTCCAAAATGAAAACATCTCCAATGATTTTTTGCCACGAAATTTCATTGGTGAAAAAGGTGGGAACTTTCCCTCCTAAATGAAAAAATCTCCAATGAATTTTTGTCACGAAATTGTCATAGCTGAAAAAAGTGGGAACTTTCCCTCCAAAATAAAATAATCTCCAACGGATTTTTACCATGATTTCGTTTGTTGCTAACTGCTACTACGAAAAATCATTGGTAGAATCGTGATTAAATATATCAATTTGCCAATGACTACAAGATTGTTGGTAAATAACAATGGTGAATTCAGTCTCCAACGACCTCATGTTGTTGGTAATCGCTTTTTTAAAAATTTACCCACAAAGTTCTAAGAAAAATTTGTTGGTATAAATGGCAAATTTACACATAACTCCAAAAATACACATAACTCCAACAAATTTACCAACAAAATTTTCGTGAGTAAATTGAAAAGTTAATTTCATCAGAATTCGTTGGTAAGTTTGTTGGTAAAGTGATAATTCACCAACAATTAGAAAGTCGTTGATAAAAAGTTGGTGCTGGCAGTTTTTCTAGTAGTGTTTATCGTCTTTTGCCTTCGATTTCGTTTAAGTCTGACTGTGGGTTACCTTCTCAGCTTCATTAACATCTATTCTTGGTTCCTAGGCGTCAATATCATGAATCTCTACATCATCATGCAAGGCGTTCAGGTCGTTTGTTTTTTATTCACATTCTTTAGTGATTTCTCACCACATTATTTATTATTATTAGTAATATAAAAGTAGGAGAATTTTAACAGCTATAAGAAGTTAAACAAATGCTCCATGTTTAAGATTAATTAAAACTTGATGCTTATTTTCTTACCAAAATATAAAAGAAAGTCAAATATCTTCTTCCCTTCCTCACAACCTAGCTTTATCTTCGTATAAGAGCATTACATACTTGTGCATACAATGAAGAATGTCTATTAGAGAAAGCTATCAAGTACCTCGTGTTGTAAGTTAGGAATTGTGTGCTTGCATTAGCTTCCTGATCTCATTCTTGAGAAGGTTCCTCATACAATTCTACGATGACCTGAACAAAGGGTATTTATCACCCTTTGGTTCAAAACTCTTCCTAATGGAATAAAAGAACCATATTCTAAAAGTAATGACAATATTAAAGGACTCGAAAGATTCTTGTGGAAGCCACACAACTATTCCAAAAGTTTCAATCAGGTGCTACATAACCATAACGAGAGGCCACTGAACTATATATGTAATATGTTCGTTTACACCAAATCTAGCGAAAATTGTATAATGACCTTTGATTCATATTTGTTGGGTACTGAGGATGTTAAATGATTCATAGAGGAAATTGTATACTACATCACAACAAAAAGTAGTAATGATACATAAAGTAGGCTAAATTTATCCGAAAAAACACAAAAGCTATCATAGAAGGTGCCATATTTATTACATCAGGAATAAGCTATTATAACAATATCAATAACCATTAGGCCAACAAAACCTGAAAAAGTCATAACCTTAGCCACGGAAACAAAAACGCGTAACAAGGAAACCAGCAACATAATCTGGTAAAAAAGGAATTCTTAACTAAGGTTACAAAGCTAATGGCACGCTATAATACTACTACAAGACCAACCACTTTCCGTAGCAGTGTTTATCTTTTCTGCGCAAGGTACAAATAAGACCCTCAAGGCTTATGTGTAACTTCTTTATGCCTCACAGCAAACCCATTTACCAAAGCAAGTGCATTACTAGTGATTTGTGAAATAGAACTTATCTTCTTGTTAACGGCATCCTTTAACTGTCCATTCCTGGAACTATCAGAGAATTCGCCAATGCAAGTATGTTGGTTTGTAAGGGCAGAACTTACCCAAGTTTGGACATTGTTCATGTGCCAAACAAAATTTTGTCCCTTAAACTGAGCCATTTTGTTGAGCTCCTGAACCGACTGGGTTAGACTTGCCACACAGTTGTTCATGCTTTTGACACAATCTTTCAGGGCTTGGGACTCACTCGGGTTCAATTTTGAGGTTCCAGCCAATTTGGACATGTATGCAGCAGCTGATTTGGCGTTGTTCAGGCTAACAGCTATGGCTGCTTTCGCTAGCTGCTGATCATTTCCTTGGATAGCATTAGCATAACTTGAGAGGCAGTTGACACAGACAGCAGGATGGAGGGTGGTTTTGCATGATGTTTTGATGAAGTCTAGAGGGGTAGGATTGGTAACAGCACCAGAGGTGTGTTGAACGATGATCAGGAGAACTAATGAAAGAAACAAAAGAGTATCCATGCCTAAATTACAGGGTTTATAATATAATACAGAGTGTATAGGAATATGGGTTATATATATAGGATAGGAAGATTACCAAGATGAAGAAATGAATTGGATTTTGATGAAGCAAATGAGAGGTGCTGGGGGCTTTATATACTTGGTAAAAAGATAGTTACCCCTTTATACTTGGAAGCCTGCAGTTCAATTGAAGTTTAACAGAAATTTAAAATATTTGGGAAGGAAATCACTAAATGCGAGGCAGGTGTTGAATACCAGTCAAAGGTGCATATTCTTATTGAGATTAGTAACAGAAAGTAATTTAAAACTGTGGGATGCTAACTTTCTAAGCAAAGAAAAATATATCTAACATACGGAGTGGATACAAGCACACGTTTACTTGACATTCCTCGACATGAGTACTCTTTACAAGTGGGAGATATAATAATGCCCCAGATCCAAGCTTAAAACTAACACAAAAATTCCAAAATTTGTTGGCATCTATTTCAGCCCAATATCACCCAACTACAATCTATATATATATATATATAACGACATACTATATAAAAAGACCAACACAATTTCAGGAAGTTATAGACATTAAACTATGCAAGCAGGAAGGAAAGTCAACAAGGCGAAACTAAATAATCTGATTTCACAATTACAGCAACTAAACCACATTAGTTGCATGAGTAGAAACGTGTGCTTTCAGTAATAGTGATCTCAAGTGGCTTTTACCGACATGCTTATAGAGGTAATTATAAAAAGTCAATTCTTCATCAGAAGATAACTATTGAGACAAGGAGATAAAACTTGCACAAATATCTCCCATGGCACACTAATGGAAAAAGTAAATCTTGAGCAAAGTTAACTAAAGTTGATTGCACACTTCTTTCTGTAATTTTCCATAGGGCTTAGTGTCTGGGAATGTATCAAACTTTCACCAAATCTCTATTGTATGTATCCAACATACAAAACTCAATACTAATGCACTCAACTTGTAAAAACTCTTATATTGATGTACTTTGATGACGTGTCACGCACATAGCATGCCACGTGGCACAAGGAGAAAGTGACATGTCATCAAAGTACACCAATATAAGGGTTTTTACAAGTTGAGTACATTAATATTGAGTTTCGTAAGTTAGATACACACAATAGAGATTTGGTGAAAGTTTGATACATTTCTAGACACTAAGGCCTTTTCCATAATGTAAGGGTGTGACATTTACTAATAGCCATAATTTATTTCGAGGTACTTGGGATTGCATATTTTAAAGCGATTATCTACTTAAGAAACAAGGCAGGTGCCAAAATGCTTGTATTTAAGTGCTTACTCATTATTAGAACTAACACATATTATTTTTCAGAAGGGCGTTTTGATCTGCTTATTTGCTGTAAAAATAATCATTTAGCGTTTATATTAAACGACCACCGACTTCCTTGTTCTTCATTTCCTATTTAGGAGGTCTCACTATTCAGGTATCCTAAATTCCTGATTGTGTTCATTTTCCGTAAATGCGAAGGTGAATCATAAAAAATAAGCTGTAAGAGTTCCGAAATACATACGTATTTACGTCTCGGAATTACCTCCGGTGACGGTGTGACCTAATCATCTCTTTTAAATTAATCCTGAGCATTCATTCATTTGACTGGGTAATAATTATAAAAAATGAAAAGAGAAATACGAATGAAGATCTAATTAAGATTACTAATTTAATTTTGAGAGAATGAGATTACTGCCGCTGTTTAGACTGCGTGCGCATAATGTATCGTCAGGTGAAAGACGGACTTTCCACTATTGGGCTTCAACATGTGGGCCTAACTGAAGTATATAGTGGGCTGTTTATAATAAATTGTTTTCAGTATCTTTATTTTAATTTCATTCTATTTTATTTTTAAAAAAAATTATAACTTATTAGTGCCAAATGTATCTAAAGGGAAGAATAGTTTTTGAAGAAACGTAATGTAGAATCTTCTTTTCCCTATACGGATTAGAAATTCCAAACTGTAGCATTCATCTAGATAAAAACATGAGAATTTAACATCGTAATAAAACTTACGTTTAATTCATCAAATTTGATGGATTTGAAATCCTATATATTAATTTTATAAGGGAGCTGATTTTGTCAAGAAAATTTTTATTTGTTACAAGGAAACAGTTGCATAATAATTGTACTGCATGTATAAACATCTGTATTGTTTCCTTGTAGGAAGTAAAACCTTCTTTGTCAAAATCAACTCCCATTCTATAATGGTGTTTGATCAAATATAAAATTGAATGTGAATTTACCATATTCCTTAACTCATATCTATTGGTGTTTGATCAAATATAAAATTGAATGTGAATTTACCATATTCCTTAACTCATATCTATTGACATTTCTTGAAATTCTAAATCATTTGTTAAATTTCAATTTTGTTAGAAACATTACGTGACTTTCACCTTCAATGTCATCAACTTCAGTCAAGCAAAAGTAAAAGTATACTATATGGTATTTGACATTTATGATTTGTTTCCTTCTTCTTCTTCTTCTTCTTCTTCTTCTTCTTCTTCTTCTTCTTCTTCTTCTTCTTCTTATTATTATTATTATTATTATTATTATTTTGGTTTACTTATATACTGGTGTGTATGCGTTGCTTTCAATAAAAAAGATTGTAATCGCGCAAAATTGATTTCAAAACAAATGAAATGATAAATTGATATCTTTGATCTTGATTTGTTGACTAATCAAGTTATGAAAGCAAACAAGAGGTGTAAATTTCAACATTATAAGTATCAACATAGCTAAAATCTTTGAAATATGAATCATTTTTTCTTGAATTTGTATGCACTTCCATTTCTTGTTCACCAAACTCCCCCATCTTTCAAGATTTCATCAAAGTAGATAGTACTCCATCTTGGTTAAATAAAGTCTTCCAATATTCATTGCATTATTGATCACAGATTTTGGGAACCCCACACACCCTTTTTATCTGTTCAACCTTAAATTCAAACACTAGTTAGAGTTTATTAATTATTTAATGCTTGATACCTCCCCATCTAACAAGGACAAATATTTTTCATACATTAAACATGTTTTATTTGATAAATGAAGTGAAAAGGCAGAAATCCTACAAATTTGGAAATGCTTAACCTTAATCTAAAACATATAGTAAAAGAAACCTAAAAACACAAAGGCTGGTTTTAGTTCAAATGTCAAAATTAAGACTATGTGAAACATGAAATGTGACCCAATGTTTGGCCAATTGTCGTTTTTTGACTTCTCATGAAACTCAAACCCTTTGCCAAACCTTTTTTCTCAAGCAACATTTTATATTATTAAGATTATAGAAAACATAATCCACATGCTTATGTGTTTAAATTTATTCCTTTATTTTAGTATTAATTATTACTATTATTATTGTAATTATTATTATTTTTGCTATTAAGTTATGCATGTAATTATAAAGGTTTTAATTGATAACGCAATTGGTACATGGTCTAATATAAAGAGTACTAGGTGAAAGACTCGTGACAACGCGGGCTACGATATTTGAGTTTGTAAAATATATTTTTTAAGCTAAAATAGTTATTTATTTGTTGTGTTAAAATGTTAAATTAACATGGTTGGTCAACGCGAGATGAAGAAAACATACTGTCCCTGATAATATTATTCACGTATATAAATCAAGTTTGACTTGAAAAACTTTACAATTAAATGATTGGAAATAATATATGAGGGTAAAATGAGGAGGAAATTTCATTGGTAATAGACTTCTCATTTTCAAGATGAGAAATTAATTTTTTTATTTGCCTAATATATTTATAAGTCATACACTTTTGGGTAAAACTACCATACATACATATTGTTATTTTTATTAATTTAATTTAGAAATTTATATTGAATTGATTTCTACTCTACGTATATTTGCATTAGTACTGTAAGCGTGATCAGCAGTTCAATCATATATCCAGATCAAGTCAATTTTGTTAAAACAATGATATACTATAATGGAAGTCTATAACAACCAATATAATTGCTTGAAAAGAAAATATATGTTGGAACTCTCTTCACATTTAGTGTACTTATTTTGGATGTGTGATAGAAAGTCAGAATCATTTTGAGCAAATACTGTATAACTATTTGATTGTATTATTTCTACAGATTTGAAGATATAGTAGCAAGTTATATAAAGAAAAGTGAATTTAAACTCCCTTTTAGACACAGGGAGAACTAAAATAGATCAAACGAAACTATCTGTGATATATACAAACTAAGTTTGTATATACTTTCACAAAACTTTACTTATAAACAATACATAAGAGTAACTACAAATCGAAACTATGGCTGCTAAAGTGGAAAACATGATTGATTATTGATCTTTCTATGGACATTATTAGCTCTGCACTCTTTAGCAACACATGTCCGAATAAATGGAGGGCCACAAAGAATCACCTCAATACCTACACTTCCACAACGCTCGGCCATTGCAAATATTTATGTATTAATAAAAAAAGAACTAAAGCAATAAAAGTATAAATGGGGAGAGAACAAAAACTGAATACATCCTTTTCTATTGAAAAATAATTTGTATACTGATTTTTTGAGGGCTGCAAAAGGGGCTGGTTTGTTAACGTGTCAAGACAGGTAACGTTCTAGTATGGGTCACTATGAGTCGGTTTAACACTTCTTCTTTTTCCCCTTTAGTTTTATAGATAATTAAGGGGCTACATATGACAAATTATAATGGGCTTAGTGCAGGGGAATGCACTCAACTTGTGCATGAAGTCTATTGTATGTACTCATCTAAATTTAGCTCTATTGTATGTACTCATCCTGGAAAAGGGTCTAGTGTGTGTACTCGTTTACCTCGTGGACAACTAGCCGGTTACCCAGTTGACCAAAGTCAGTTTGATGCTTACGTGGTGAAATGTGATTCATCTACTATTAATAATTTATTCCTAGCCACAAAATCAAAGTCGTCTTCTACATTCTTTGTGTCCAGATTCCGGCGAAATACTCCACCTAATTTGTATCCTTCTTTTCCGGTAAACTCATTCACACATCAGCTAAATCAACACCAAAATGAAACAACTTATGACTAATGAAAGATCCTTTAGTTTGCCCAAATCTTAAACTAAGAAAAAGATCCTCGGGCATCACGGAATCGAAACCTTGCAAGAATAAATATTCATAAACCTTGCAACAAACTCATCCATATTAAACATATACATACATATACTAATAAGGAGATGAAATCGAAATTGAATTCGAAGCGAAATCTATCGAAATCCATGTTGAATGTTTGGTGAAATGGAGTGAACGATGGGTAATAGTCTAACAGACTAGTTGAATTTGTTGATGTAAATGTGAGCAAGCGCAAATGATTCTTGCTGGAGCCTTCATCGGAGTTGTAACCGGAGAAGATGACCTGTGAAACAGGAAGGTTGTAGTAGCTTACGGTGGTGGAGATGAGAAACTTCATAGTAATAAAAGGAAAACAAACACCGAACCCCCTTTCTTGATCAACAAGAATCTCTCCTATACTCAAACATCAGATGAAATTAAAATTTTAAAAAGTCACCATCAAATCAAAACCCTAAATTCATCAAATTCTCCAAAATCACCATGGCAACAGCGGATGTAGCGATGAGAGCATTGGATTCAAGGGAGAAATGTTCATATGGACACGTGGCAACGAAAGCAGGTGAAGGCCTACCAGCAACATATTCATGATGCTCAACTTTTGGTTCGACAAAAGACTCATAATCTCAATCAACTTGAAGCTCAACATAACGAATTAAATTCCAAAGGTAAAATAATTACATACACATGTAGGAATAAATTATAAATAGTAGACGAATCACATTTCGCCACGTAAGCATCAAAATGACTTTGGTCAACTGGGTAATCGGCTAGTTGTCCAAGAGGTAAACGAGTACACACAATAGTTCCTTTCTCGGGATGGGTACATACAATAGAGCTAAATTTAGATGGGTACATACAATAGACTTCGTGTACAAGTTGAGTGCATTCCCTTGTACTAACCCCAATTATAATTATATAATTACAACCATAATATATCATGTGTATAGAAGATTGAATTTATCTGGAGTATACTTTGGATCACTTTCAAGTTTCAATGGCTTTGACCTGTTAGAGACAAAATTGAACCTAAATTCACCTGTATATCCATAAGCAAGTCGAATTTACAACCTCCACTGATTTGTTATATAAATTAGAAAGTTAAATGTCATAGACATACCTTTCATGTCTTGTCTTTCACCATACTTTATGATCTTGACCAAACTTTTTTCTGATTTATACTTGTGAGTGGTAGCCTCGTCATGCGCTATGGTAACATTATTCTTTTAATCCTCATACTTTTCATCTTTTGAAGTTTATCTATCTCATAAATGCCAAATGCTGACCATCATGTAACACCCTCAAATTTGTTGATTGTGGTTAGCGGAAGCATTGACATAAGCTGGGGGTGCCACAATAATAATGTACATGCATACGTATCAGAGCTTATGATTACAACAGAACATAATATATTAAGATGTCAAAAGTAATAGTTACAAAGTTTACGATTCATCGAATCGAATAAGTTGAAAACTAATTGAGTTACAAAAAGTAGATTTCGTAAATATGACTAAACAGCTTAGTTATATAAAAGAAATCCAGTTTTCAAAAGTTGGCATCCTATTCCTTCGGGGTTCGCCTACGTTCCATGTGTGTAGGATGTCTTACATGCAGCTAATTCCATGAAAAACATAGTAAAAGTCAACAATGAGGTTGAGTGAATTCACAGGTTTTATGTTTGCAATGGTTGAATCAAGTTTGTAAGCACGGTTATTAAAACCAATACATTCACGAATAGTTATTGTCATAATAGTTAAGTAAACGTTTTGTGGAATGCTATCCAATTATAGTTCGGTTGGGATGTTGCCCAAAATATATTTTGCATGGGATGTTACCCAAAATACCGTTTACGTGGGATGTTACCCAAAATACAGTTTGCAATAAGTTGATGGTCGTTCTCCAGCGTTTCCAAAACAGTACCGGTCGTTCTCCGGTCTAAATACGCACGGGTCGTGCTCCCGTTCAACTCGGCCAGTCGTTCTCTGGCAATAAATACTGCTGGTCGTTCTCCAGCAAAACACAGTACCGGTCGTTCTCCGGTCAAAAAGACGCACGGTTCATTCTCCCGTCCGCTTGGCCAGTCGTTCTCTGGCACTAAAATATGTTGCTGGTCGTTCTCCAGCGTTTACATAAAAGCATCGGTCGCTCTCCGATTTACCAAACAAGTTTTGTCACGTTTATAGTATGAAAATGTTATTTCATAATTACCAGTTTTTGTTGTAAGGGTTCAACAGTTCAAAGTACTCAAATCGTGCGAGTAAACAAGTATGATAAACAATCATGTAAGCAAAATCAGTTATGACAATCAATAAAGCAGTTGACTATGTTTCTCACCCCAAGTTGAAAGCGGTAAAACAGTTAAAAGTGGGGCTGTGAACTCACCTGTTGAGTTGAGTATGTTCGAGTGCTAGCAAAGTCTAAAGCCCAAGAAGTCTAGTTGAAATCTCCTAACGCCCTAAACGTATGAGATTTAATGAGTACGTGGAGGTCCATGTTTACCATCCATGCTAGTGTTCGTACAACCAAGTTATGTCCAAGTGTTCATTCGATGTGTATGTTTGAAGTTTTGAAAATGTATACGACTCGTTGGTGATAGTTTGAAATCGACATTTCAATATTATAAGTGTGTTTGTAATGTTTATAAAGTTCGTGTATCGTATCGTATGTAAATATTCGTTTCCGGTTAAGTTCGACACTTAGTGGGAAAAAGATTTGCAAGTTTTCTGTTTTATGTGTCACTTAAGGGCGTCACTTGCCTTGGGGGTAGCGACACTTAGGAAGCTTGCATAAAATGATAAGTTCTGAATTATTAGCGTTACTCGAGGAAGTGACGCATATAGGACAAGTGTCGGGTCTAAATCATTATTCGAGTATAGGCGTCACTTAAGCTAGTGACGTATGGAAGTGTCAGGTAGAAGTGTCAGTGTAAGTGTCGGAAAAAGAGGGTTTGTAGCGTCACTTGACGAAGTGACGCAAAAGAGGGTTTTATGCGACACTTAGTGCGTCACTTAAGTGTCGATGTACTGTTTTTGGGCCTGATGCGTCACTTAGAACTGTTCGTAGATTAGTTTGTAAAAACGAGATTTAAGCTTCGATTTGGACATAATCAGTTGAGCTTTGCTAGACTTACCTCTAAAAGTAGTTGTGAATTCACTCAAAATTAGGGAATTAGCCTAAAATACAAATGTTTTATGTACGTAATCGCGTACAAATTTTCAAGGTATTACACATCAAATATAATGACACTTGCAGCCATGCATATCAATAGTAGAAGCCTTTATACCATTGGTGTGATACATCATATTGGTTGATATAAAAGACTTTTAACAACGTCAAAGAAACCTCCAGACCCATTGTGGACACCATCATATAAGCTCCATCCCAAATGATGTTTTTCACAATTTCAAAATATTTAAGTGATCGACCAAAGTAATACTCTATGTCTGTCAAAGGTTCAAATTTGGCTAAGATCGGTTATGATCCATTATTCATATAAATCAAAGGTGGAGCAAGCGTTTCAAGATCAGACTTATTGATCCAATTTCCCTTCCCCTGCAACCGAAAACATGAGAAACGTGATCGTTATTTTTATATATGAGAGCAAACCTTTCAATACAAATGAACAGTAGCTTAAATTAGCCATGCCAATGTTCAATATATTGAAAAAATGACAGTATTCAATAATCCCCAACATTAACAACTACTAAAAGATTACATAATGTATAAAACAATTCAAAATAACATTTAAATACAATGTTAGTATCACAGTTCACATTGGTAGCCTAGGAATCGTGTAGCATCCTAGAATCAAAATCATAATCATATTACAGTTTGGACCAACACATTACCAATATCGCAGGTTAGATTCTTGCATCGAAAAACAGAAATCTCGTGTTGAAACACTATATTGAAACTTGAAAGAAACGCACATCAAAGGTTATATGAATAACACCTAATAAACACAATGTAAAGAATTTAAAATATTTGATTCAAAAATTGAAGAAGAAAAACACAAAATAAGAATTGGAATTCTCATAAACAATGAAAACCATGAAAAAAGAACACTTACCTTGTCTGATCGAAGTTTGGATTCGGTAGAGATTATCTTACCTGCAATCATAGCACACAAAAAAAGATTGCAAATAATTAATATTCGTTGTCCCATTCATTGATCATTATTAAACTAATTAACATTATAGTCATATGAAGAAGACGAATGGAAGGGTCTGATGTTTCAATTTGATGCACGAATTAGTCGAAATAGGGTTCGACCGGTTTTCTTTGAAGATCCATGGGATTATATTTAAACAAAAACTAATGATATAATAATGATAATAATATAATAATAAATAAATATAAATATAAAATAATAGAAATCGTCACAAAAATAGCAGAGATTGCAGCATATATATAGCCGAAGCCGTATTTCCTTTCTTATTAATACAATTTCTTCCTTTTTTTTGAAACTAATTTATTCATATATTTAAATAAATTTATAGGGATGACTATATTGGGCTAATTGGGTTGCTTATGTTAATATATACCAAATACTTATTGGGTTATGTTGAATGTCGTTTGTATGGCCTAAGGAATCAAATATCAAATATGTATAACAAATCTTACAGATACACATCAACAATTAAATAAGATATAAACATATTCATTACCTAATATTTAGTTATTTTATTATTTTGATGGAGGTTTTATTATTGGGTTGTATCCGTTTATCTCACATTTTTTAAAAACAAATTCTACCCCTTTTTTAGGAACTAATCTTTGAGATGGAAACATACTCATTACCTAATATTTAGTTATTAATTATATTTATTTTTTTGACGGATCTTTTCCATTTTTTAGGAGGTTAATTTAAGTAATATGGTTATTATAATTATATATAAGGGTGTGAATTGTAATTAGGGGAGTTTAATCTCAATCGTGAAGGGTCAAAATTCCTCCATGAGATTTGTTTTAATTATATATAAAAGATTATTGAACAAGCGCTATGAAAAGGAATAGTATGTAGCCAATCAAGTCACAAAGTCAAGACTCAATGCCTAATCTATTTATCTAGGGGGCTAATTTACATACCATTTTTTTAATTTTTAATTTTTTTAACATGAAAAGTTGTGCAATAATTCTAAAAGTCAACAACTACTCAAGTGTTGCAGTTTGTACCGTACCAAAAAAAAAGTTATGACATATTCTCACTATTTTCGAGTTCTACTATATGATTTGATTTGATTTAATTTGTCTCAGCTTTTTTGCTAATAAGTTTGACTGAATTTGTAAAAAGATTCTATAACATTAATATAAATGTGCTTCAATCGTTACTATCTTCAATAATTTAATCTCCTACAAATTTCTTTTTATCTTCATTTTGTTGATATTATATGAAGCACTATCTAAGATTGAGCAAGAAGACTTCTGTATTATTAATATTATACGGAGCACTCTATCTAACAGTGAGCAAGAAAACTACACTACTAAGGTACTTCATATAAAATTTTTCAATATAATCATATTATAGGTAGTATTATTATTATTGTTGTTGTTATATATCTTTTAAATATTTAAAGTACTCCATATAGTAAAACACGTTTATGTATTTAAATAATTATACATTGAATTTTCTTACTATATCAATTTCCCTATATTTTGAACTTTTATTTTTTAGACCTATTTTTTATCGAAATAAAGTTTGAAAAAGGAGAAAAAACTATTGACTTTGGTAAAATGTATTAAAAATATATTATATCATAATAATTTAACATAATAATTTAAAGTCTCCCTAATACCTTTCCCTCTCATTGTTCATGTTCTAAGAAACAACACAATAACTCCACTGCTGTAAATATCATTTTTGAAAAAGTAAAATCAAAGTTTAAACATAGATCTCAAAACCACATTTTATAGGTTACGATTAACACAAATCAAAGCCTACTATATAAATACAAATCTTAGGCCAAAACTTTATAAACAAAGCCTACTATATAAACACAAATCTTAGGCCAAAAACTTTCGGAACTTATATATACTTAAAAAATGAAATAACCAAGTTCATATATGTACATAACAAAATCGATATGAAGAAAAGAAAAATAAATAATAAAACTAAATAGCGGTGATGCTAACGCGGCTGTGCTGGTGTCGACTATTTGCTAGGCAAAGGTGGAAAATAGTTGTAACCAACTGTTTTTATTATCAATTAAAATGGATGTTTTTTTTTTTTATAAATGTTAATTTTTTATACGTATTAAAAGATAAGGAGTATATATCTAAATTAATACTAACAGTCTTTGAAACTATTGAAAAAGAGATGTCGACTTATTATGAAAACAACTCAACTGAAGTGGCTGCAATTTCCATTCGGACACAAGATTTTGCTACTAATCAGGTATAAATTGAACATTATATTTATATTTGCTGTCTAACAAAATCCTCCACTAAATGTTGACAATATTATATTACTTTTAGGTGTTTGCATCTCGTGAAGAATTGATAGATTGGGTACAAAATACGGGACGCTCTTCTCATGTTGTCACAATTACTAAGAGATCAAATAAAGATACAAGTGGATTCGTGTTTAAAGTTGTACTCATGTGTGATCGAGGTGGTCAATATAAAGTTACAGATTCAAGTCAAGTTTCTGGCACTAAAAAATGTGATTGTCCATTCGAATTAGAAGGAAGATATTCAAAAGAATATGATTATTGGACTTTAAAAGTGATATGCGATGAACATAATCATCACCTTATACAGTATATGGAGGGGCATTCATACGCAAGACGATTAACTGAGGATGAAGTCAACTTGGTGGCGAATTTGACAAGGAAAAATGTGGCGCCACGAGATATTCTATCAATATTAAAGGATCGAAATCCAAATAATGTTTCCACACTCGTAACTATTTATAACATACGACAAAAAATTCGCTTGGCCGACCAAGTAGGCAAATCTCCGATGCAAGTTCTTATGTCAATTTTGCATTCAAATGGCTACGTCTACGAATTTACTACGAACAATTCAAATGAGTTAACAAATCTATTTTTCGTTCATCCAATATCATTTGATATTTGGCGCGCATTCCCACACGTGCTGATTATAGATGCCACGTACAAGACGAACATCTATAATATGCCATTTGTTGAGATTGTAGGCGTAACTTCGACAGGCCAGACATTTTCCATAGCCTTTGCCTTTATGGAAAATGAGAGGGAAGCGAGCTATGCAAGGAAATGTTCGTGTCTGTTTGGATTGATCAACATCTCAACTTTGGAAATCGTACATCCAATCGAGTCGAGAGTCAACATTCAAAGTTAAAAATACATTTGAAATCTTCAAAATCTAGTCTTGATAGATTTGTTAAATGTATTGATGAAGTCTTAATTTCACAATATACGCCGATAAAAGCAAGCTTAGAGAAAAGCAGAATTGTTAGCATTCATCAACACAACCTACATTGCTTCTTGCTTTTACGCGGATTTGTATCACATGTGGCTCTCGATAAAATGGTTAAAGAACTTAAACGATTGAAGGGTACCCAGAAAGACTCCTCAAATTGCGGATGTAAACTACGCAATAGTTGTGGGTTACCATGTGCTTGCGAACTTGCAGTCATTTTAAATTCAGGTTAATATATAATTATATACTTATAAATTATATTGATTTTGTCTTAATCTATAAAATTTTAGAAATCAGAGAAAAATACTTATTTATATATAAATGCAGGTCAATGTATTCCCCTTGATTCGATAGACATCTTTTGGAGGAAGTTAGATATTTCACCGTTAACGTCTGCAAGAAATGACGATATTAGATGTGACGATGAATTAGAACTTTTTAAAGAGAACTTTAACAAGGAGTCTACAGTTGTGAAAAAAAGTTTGCTATGAAAGTTAAGAGATATAATTAGTCGAAGTACACGACGCTAATTCAAGTACCCCAGGTTCAAAAAAAAACTCGCGGACGACCAAAGAAAAAAGAACAGAAAAGATGTGCCAATCCCAACAGTAAAGAACCTCACAGAAATAGTTATTCCACCACGCAAAATGTTTTTGTACCAGATTCAATCAAGGAGCCAGCGAGACATAGTTCAACGTGATGGACTTGAACAATAAACCAACGGGGGAAACTTCACATGTTTTTGACTTGAACGATGAACCAAAGTGGGATGATTCATATGATACATGCTATTCACACCTGTCAATGGTTGAAACTTCACATGTTTTTGACTTGAACGATGGACCAAAGTGGGATGATTCACATGATGCATGCTATTCACACCCATTGATGGTCGAAATTCCAAACATTTTCCATCCTTACGTCACACATATACAAAATGTAGAAGGCGATGGAAATTGTGGATTTCGATCAATTGCTGTTTGTCTCGGATATGGTGAAGATAGGTGGCTTGACATTCGTCTTCAGCTGATAGACGAGTTAAATAATGGATATTATTACAATCAGGTTTTTAACGCAACTTATAATGAACTGTATCAATCGTTGTGTTTCTCAGGATCGCCAGCACCATCACGACACTGGATGATTATGCCTTATACAGCTATTCTGATTGCTAATAGGTTTGGAGTAATCGTCCATTGTTTAAGCATCAACGGTTCTACGACTTGCTTTCCTCTATGGAGAGGCCCAAAAGAGTTTCAACACCACCAAACTCTTACAATTGCACATATAAATGATAATCATTTTGTGACGGTACAGCTACAAGGAGAGTACCCAATGCCTCACATTACTCGACTTTGGACTTTTTATAAATCCCCGAGTGCAGCTGGATGAGAAACCATGTACATGCGGCGTCTACAATTATATATGCAACTCATGCCTTGTAATTCTCAAAAGGACTTTGTAGATTTGTCGAATTGATTCTTAATGTCTTTTGTTATTTATAGATAGTTTCATCATTTGCGGGATTCACGGGTCCTCAAGTAGATAATCCGAATTTGTTTTTTCAGCCTTTTAAATAGATTTGTTATTAGTGTAATGATTATTTTTTTTCTCTTAGTTATTAGTTTTTATTTTTGTTCTTTTTAAATTTTAGACATATATGACCACTTTATATTTTACTTTGTATATTCCATAACTACCAAGATGTTTAGGTTTTTTTCTATATATGTTTCTTTATTCCGAAGTCATATTGGATAAAAATATCAAATTGGCATGTTGAATAAAAATAAAAACTGAAACTGCAAAACTTATTTTTAAATAAAAAATATAAGAAAAAGTAAAATAATTTACAAAGTTATTGTTCTATGGAGTAAAATATTTATATATATCAATGAAATGGGTATTTGGTAGAAAGTAGGACCCAAACGTGTTCTGTTTCCAAACTCCAACAATTTTTTTTAGTACATTTAACTGGTCCCACTTAATTAATAGGGTTACAAGTAATGATGAGTGTATTAATTGATGATGATTAGTGGTAAAGTTATTAAAATTAAATGGTACATAAAGAGTCCCTCTTTATCTATACGTATACAACAACAAAAAAAGGTATTAATAAACATACCATTTTTCTCTATTTTTTATTTTAAACACAATCATACTTCTTCTGTACTTTTTTCATTACTTTTTCTTATCATTCTGTACTTATCTGTACCTTTTTCTATTTTTTTAATTAAAAAGTGGTATGAAATTGGATTTTTGTGGTATATAAAGAGTAACCTAAAAAAATTCTTAGTTTTTAGACATGTCACATCATAATCTTTCCTTTTTTAGAGCCTCCTAACTTGTCACATCATCATATTATTTTTTTCCTTAAAACCTTAATTAATAATTATCAAGACTATTATTTATCATTCAATCAATTATACTTATTATAATAGCCTTTAAAATTCATATATTATATTTAATATATAACATTTTTTTACCTACACAAAATGTAACACCCCCAAATTTAATGATTCACGGAAGCATACCTTGGGTGTTACTAATCAATAATCAAAGCACACTGATATATAGCAAACGACTCTATATGCGTCATTTTAATAAAATATATTAATATTAGAAGGTTTACAATAGTTTGAACTCATACATAGCTCGTGTTCGTAATATGAGAGATTTAAGTACATAATTAGTTATACAAAATCTAATAATGCAATGAAATCTCTGAAGTTTGCATGAAGACTCGAGCTAAGATGCATCCTGATGGGCAGTCCAAATCTACTGCTGAGTACCTGTGATACATGCTAAAATGGGTCAGCTAACGCTGGTGAGCTCACAGGTTTGAGTATCAAATAATATTCTATGAACCGCAAGATTTAAGTATTGATTTGCATCCAGTAAATAAAGTTACAGATAATGTATACAACCATGAGCGCATAGTCTGAGCTTAACTCGAGAGTCGGGTCCCATATAGAGAATTCCGAGCGAGGTGCCTCCACGAGTGCCTAACCTACACTCGTCTTCCCAAATATTAGTACGTCCGTTTACCCGGTTAGTGCTTGCTAACCCGGACGAGGAGGGTCAATCCTATATGGTACCATATACTAATATTCACGCTACTTTCGTATTACCAGACTATACTGACGGAAGACTTTGGTTTGATTAGTTGAAAACAACTCATGTAGTATATGGAAATATGTACTCGCGTTCATGTGTTAATAACAGTGCAATGTATCACACCCCTAGTAAAACAGTAAAAAGAGGGGCCATGAGACTCACCTGAGCCTGAAGAGTTTATCTTAATAAACTTAGATTGATTAGCCAAAAATCGAAGTCCAACGACTTGTAACCTGAGGGTGTCCACGACACGCGATGGTTATGACATGATTGAGTATCACAAAGATCACCCTTGTAGTTGTTTGTTCAACTAGAATGCCCAAATTACCATGATTTGGTTGTTTGTTTAAGTGTTCGAAAATGTGTACGGTCCGTTGGTGCTTGTTTGTAATAATAATCCCACATTATTATTTTGATGATTTTGGAGTGTTATACCTAAGTGTAAGTTCCAATGTGTTTTAGAAGTTGTGCCGCATTCGTGTTTGATGTTATACAAGTTTAACACTTTGTGTGAAAGTTTAGATGTAACACCGTTACTCGTGAACCTAGAGTAAGGGCGAAGCCCGTTAATGACGGGGGTCCGGGAGCAGCGCCCCTGGTAGCGGGGTCCAAGGGGCAGCAGCCCCTGGCGGGGTCCAAGGGGCAGAGCCCCCGGCTGGGGTCGAGCTGCCAGGTCAGCTTGGAAAATTTTTATTTCTACTATATTGCTTTGGTGAAAAACGCACCTGGACTTGAATTTGGGTGAAATGGGGCGTCAAATTTGGGCCTCAATACTTAGTGTAAAATTAGGGGTTTAGGCGTCACTTAGGAAGTGACGCATGAAAAGACAGAATCTGAGTGAGGGCGTCACTAACGGAAGTGACGCATACTGAGGCGTCACTAAGGTAGCTTGGGCGGCACTTAAGAAGTGTCGCATAAAATTGGAAATTCTGAGTTTAGGGCGTCACTTAGGTAAGTGACGCATAAGGTGGCGTCACTCCATTAGTGTCGGGTATGAGTGTCGGTTAAGGCTTCTAGGCGTCACTAAACAAGTGACGGAAGTAAGTGTCGGGAAAAGGGGGTTTTATGCGGCACTTCTGCAAGTGATGCATGATTAGGGCTTTTAGCGACACTCAATGCGTCACTTAAGTGACGCATGAAGTGACGCTATACGGCACCTTCGTTGCGACACTTAAGGCTGTTAACGAATTTTTGAGCCAAAAACGAGTTTTCGGGTTTCCGTTTGGTCTGATTCTTTTACCCAACCCTTATAGGGACATTCTAAGCTTAAAGAAACAACTAATACTTAAAAACACTTAAAATCGAGAGGTTTCGATTTTTCGTCGAAAACTTACAAGTTAACGAATCAAGATTCCGGAAAGGTAGGAGTGTAGATCGTGACGCGGTGGTTCTTTTCTTCCAAACGAGCTTCGAGATTGGAGGTCATCTTGTGGCGTTATTTTGAGAATTAAGATGATGGAGTGATGGTGGGTGTTTGTTGTTTTAGAGAGAAAAGGGGAAGAGAGAAGGAGAGTAAAGTGAAAATGGGGTGGGGAGGTGGTGACCTCACCCCTTTTGGCAGATTTTTCATGGGGCCCACCCCATGTGGGTGTGTCCCAAACTTGTTCCTCGCGTTTGCGCTCTGTGCGGTGTTCGTTTTCCCGATTGTTTAAACGTTAGATAATTATTTTATGTGTTTTAATATGCGTTTTAAAATATGAATAATCACCCCATATTTTTGTTGAAGTATTTTACCACATATTTAATGGTTGCGATATAAAATATAACTTTAGCTTGTTTCGCTTTGTTTGCGCGTCTAATATTTTAATAGCATAGTCCTTGCTTGTACGATACGAAATGTAATTGAAATATATTGAAATAATATTTTGGATATAGTAGCGTTATTTAATAATGTTGTACTATTTAATAAAAATGTTCACCAACGTCCGTATTTACTTGAACCGAATTACATTCGATTTGGGATTGCGTACGATTTAATCAAATCGCGTATTCGTATATATTTAACAATATATATATATATATTTCGATACATTAATTAGCCTAAAACCAACTAATTACATGTATTAACAAAGGGTTAGGCACTAATCATTAGTCCTAATTTAGCGGGTGTTACACAAAAAAAGATGCATTTTCTATTGATATCTTATACATTGTAATTAACGAATATTATTATACTCAATTACCGTGTTTTAAGAAAATTAACTTTGATAAAGATATTTGAAATTTATTATTTTATGTATAGTATATAATATTACTATTGAATTTCATTAATAAATTTTAAACTTTCAACAATATAAAGATACAGTTGAAAACCTAAAAAACATATGATTAAGTTTTACTTTTTTATAGGCTCAACAAATGTATTGAAATTTAACAAAATAACTTACAAGATAATTTAATTGTATTATGCATGTATACAAACTTAAATATAATAACATATAGACTAATTTAATTGTATTATATAAATGGTCATACATCGCACGTGTTCAATGCTTAGTTTTTATATATAAAATAAAGTTTTTTAATTACCTGTTAGAGTGTATTATTTTAATTAACGACCACGTATTGTTAATTTACAGACTCTTGAACATTGTTTGCAAAGAAATTTGATTTATAACTTTATGTTGAAAAGTAAGGGGATGATATATATGAAAAATATTGAAGCAAATGTAAAGTAATTTGTCAACATCACAAATTAATTGTGCTATCGATAACATTAATTAGATGCTCATTTATATATTCGGCTACCTACAAATTACTATATATATGCACTTTTCAAACAGTCGTACATTGCACGGGCTCAATGCCCAGTATCATATAAATATAATAAAATATGACTAATTAATAGAAATAATCTACACCTTTATTAAAATTAATTATTATGATTAGTTAGGACTAGCTAGCTAGCTAAATATACATGTGTATGATGATGATATATTGTTACCTAAAATTTTGGACGGATTAAAATCGATTGATATTATTGATACCTAAGCTATGGACTTAATATATAGAACTTGAAGGGAATTGTCAGATAATTTCGAACTGCATATACCTACACCATGCATGTACTCAACTCAAAACATCATATACTAATTGTTGGTTCATTTTGTAACTAATTAAACAGTAAAGAAATATATGCGACAGCTAGGTTGAAAAATAGGACGTATAGGCGTAAAATCCAAAGAGTATAGCATCATGTGAAACAAATGGTAAATCTGGTAGATAAATTGATAGATATAATGTTAGACTGTTAGGATTCTATCTTGATTATTCATTTTTATACAAAGAATATAACTATCTAACGCATGTGGTTTTCTAATCTTATGTTCATGCAAGTTTGCTAACTTATTTGGTGCGTGAAGCAAAGTGGCAAACTGCATAATAAAGAAAGTGATAAATTACAACTAATATACGTACAGTTCAATTCCTGCTAACTTATGTGCAAGAGGAAAAAAAAGAGGTACTTCAAGATAAACACAGAAACATTGTTGTTTCGCATCTTGGAAGCAAGATATAAATGTATGGTTTAGACTTTAGAGGTCAAAACTAAGAACAAATGTTTCTACCAATAATCCATAATTCACCAAATTTTAGATCTCCGGCCTAAATTGTATTTGTTTTCCTTCTCTTTTTTGAACAATTAGTTTTTCATATCGACCCTTTCTACAAACGATATTGTAAGTATTTGTCAAAATGCCATACGCTACCTATACGTAACGTCAGCTAGCTTGTCGGATTAAAATACATTAATATAAAAAATTAAAGCTAGAAATTACAAATCCTTATATTAGACCACCTGCAACCAGTGGCGGATCCAGAGATTTCTCTTGACATGGGCAAAATAATTTTGCAAAAAAAGTTTGGATTAGAAGCTACTAATTTTCAAAACGTTAGTAAAGTTGTAAATACACATAAGGCATAAGACATCATCAAAACGTTAGTAAAGTTGTAAATACACATCAATAACTACATAATAACTTAATACGGCTAACTATAACATATTTCTCCAATTAATTATAGTTTTAACAAAGATAATTTTCAAAGCTATGAAAATAGAAATTAATTTTATAAACTTGAGAGCACATGACGTCTTATTTTTTAAATATTAGTGAAATCAAAACTTTTTAATTTTATTAAGTAGCTAGGCAGGCAAATAATCAAAAGCAATATTCAAAATATTCAATTTGTTAATATAACTATAAGGCATTACACTGAGATCCAAAATACAATTTTTTTATAAACTTAAGGGCAATTATTGTTTTCCTATAACATAAACATAATTGAAATGTTAATTATTTTGATCAAATAGCAAGTCCTAGTCCTAAATAATACAAGTATTTTACAGCAAACGATAGTAATGTTTCTTTTAATTCACTTTTACTGTTTGACAGAAGATAAGAAGATAAGAGGTAAATGACAAGTTGTGTAATATTGAGGGTTAAAGTTGATTATTTATATTATAAATTATAAACGGGAGATTAAAAAGTACAAGTTGGGTCTATCTTCTCATCTTCCCCGACCAGGGGCGGACCTACCTGTAGTCCGTTTCTTGAATCTAGTAGTATTTTAATATTTTCTGACTTTGAATTATTATTTAGTGTGTCAGAAAATAATTCCATATTGTGTTAATTGAGAATAATTGGGAAAAGAGTTAAATAATTTATTGTTACTAGTAAATTATTAATTGTTTTAAATTAACATAGTTGACGGTAAAATAAAAGTTAGTGGTCTCGCACATGGTTTTTTAAATTCTGGACAATAAATCTAAAAGGGGACAAAACTAGTACACATATTGTATTGTATGATATATGTGTAAGATATGTCTGAGACTTTTAAAAACATTCCAGAAACATCGAGTGAGCGAGAGAAAGGATCAAAACCCTAGAATCATCATCAATAACCAAAGTTCTTGAAGAAAATCACACCCTCTTCTTTTGTTATTCTTTTGGCCGAACCGTACACACAACAGGGACGATTTTGAGTTGTAAAATAAGGCTCTAGGTGAAATTGAGTTCATATAACTTTGATTCAAGCTTCCAAAACGTGAGTAAATCATCCCTTGATCATCCTAATCATGTTGTAAGTCTCAATTTCTTGATTTATATAAACCTAGAAAATGGGTTTTTGAGTAATTTATAAAATTAGGATGATTAACTTGAAATTGAAGCTTGGTTTTGTTAAATTGATGTTAGTTAAGGATTAATTCATGATTTCTAACTAAACCTAACATAGAAATGGAAAATTTCATGTATGATTATGAAGAAGGTCATGGGTTTAAGTGATTATTCATGAATTTTGATTTTAAAGCTTAAGTTATTGATGTATGATTGATAAGTGTTTTTAATAACCATAATATGGATGATTAATGATGATGACTAACATTGTTCAAGTTAAAAGTCATAATTATGATTAAGTGTTCTTGAGAACTTTAATGATTATGATGATTATCATAGGTTATGTGATAAATTTGGTTTGGTTTATGATTTAGAACACTTAATTGATAATCAAGGGGTAAAGTTAGAACTTATGTGGTTAAGTATTCACTGGACCTAATATGGAGTTTTGATGAATTAGTGATACTTGAGGTTAATGACCTTGTCAATGGTTTAACTATGTTAATTGGTGATAGTTAAAGTTGATTAAATGATGTTGTGATCATAATGATCATAACTTAATAAATGATTGTGATTAGTTAACTATGAAGTTTATAATTATCAAAATTGTTGTATAATGTTATATCTATATATAGACAAGTGACTAACTTGTGTTATTCTGTTGTATTCTCGGATATGGAGAAGACTCAATGACATTAGACTACTGAGTGGACGACTGAGGTATTCGGTGAGTGGATTTATAATCCTCAGTGTGATTTAGTTGTAACAAGTTTGGTTACAACGGGTAAACGTATTGTTACTGCTTCGTTTGCCATGATGATTTTGGGTTTAATAGTAATAATACTGTTGATAGATTGTTTAATCTGATATGTTGACCTGATTGAGTATGTGAATATGTGATCACTTGATATTTGGCCTTCGGGCATCAGTGTATTGAGGTCAACATGTTGGTTGGGTTTGGTTACTATTGTAAGACGACAGGAATTTCCTTGTACTTATCGTTAATAGGAAATTAGGTCGTATGAGATTAGTACCAAACTATCGGTCTCGTCCGTTATGGCCATACGTACGATAAGTGTTCTTGGAGAATCCTCGGGTACTATGATATCTCAAGAACCACCGATCCTCATTGTTGAAGTGTTGTGTTATTGAGATGTTATTTCATTGATATGGTTGTATGTTCTTGGCTGAAGGTTTCCCCAAGAACCATGGATTTCTGTGAGATTGTGTGTTTACTATACTTATCTGTAAACAGAGTTGTTATGCTGAGTTGTGTTGTTGATCATTTATTCACTCACTTAGCGTTGAGCTAATCCCCCACATTAAATACTTCTTGCAGGTTATGGAATTGTTAACGGGTGGCAAGAAGTTAAGATTTAAGGAATGTTTGACAGACGTTACACTCTGATATATTTTGATTATAATGATGTTTAATTCATATAACACCTCGCTTTGGTCCTATTATGGTTGTAATGGTTGTGAATGTGGTGTTTTATGTTTGGAAGGAAAAGTTTATACATATTTTATATACTATAAATTCATAAACTATATATTTAAATCTACGCTTCCGAGTGAAAATCCTTATTATAATGATTTACCAAATGAGGGGTGTTATAAGTTGGTATCAGAGCATAAGTTTGGGTGAATTGAACATTGTATGGTGTTCAATCCCAAATATGAATTTGTGTCAAGTCAAACATTCCAATGGGTGTGGGATTAGTTGTTGTATGAGAAATTGGTTATAGTGATATGTACTAACACTTAACAAGATACAAGATTGATGTTTTGATTGCAGAGACGGAGGAACATGAGTAACCGAATGGTATTCTCAATGATTCCTCAACATTCGTGGGCCTAAGTGTATTAGGTACTTCTCGATAAGCTTGATGAATTTCAATAAGCTTGCATTGATTACTCTGCTATGATCGGATTTAGTAGTAAAGTAAATTGAGTCAGATTGATATGATTCCCCAGTTATTAGTCAACTGATGACTGTTTATGTGTTTAGCATAATTAATTATGTTGATTATAAGTAATAGTAAATCATGATAGACTAAATTGATATGACTCCTTATAGTGAAAGTTTAATGAGATGTTGGTATATCTCAATTGATAAGTTGTGGAGTCATGTTGTTGTTTAAATTAGAAAGTGTCAAATGGTTGGAAAGTGTGCATTTGACTTGAAAAAATCGAAGTTGAATTTGGTAGAGTCAAATGTGGTAATAGCTATATTATAAAGTGATAAATGTGGCTAGATGTTTTGGTGTTTAATATTGATCATGATTGTGGTTGAATTATGATCTAGGTACTAAAAGTTGTAAAGTAGAAAAAAATCAAAATGGTTAATCCACCTTTATATGCGTTGACAAGTTTGTAAAATGTCAAAGTTGAAAAATTTAGTAATTGGTGTAAATATGATGAATTGTGTGTAAACTTGATGTTGCAAAGTTATAATATGATACCAATAGTGAAAATAGTTTTGTTTGACTTAAAATAGTCAAAGAAGGGTGAATTGGGTGCTAGAATAATGATCATATGGGTGGAGACCCAAACGGGTCATAAAAGTGCCCAAAAGGGTCACTTAATTTGCTATATGGTTAAAACGAGTGGTGGTTTGAGTATAATTAATGTTAAAATGACTTTAAGTCTTACACATAGTGAAAATGTGTGTTGAAAGTGTTACGGTAGTTAAAATAGTTGAAATTGGGTAAAAGTGTCCTATTGGACACTCAAACGGGTCAAAGAGTCCAAAACACAATAGAATGAGTGTATGAAGGTGATGAATATGCTCACACGTCACAAATGTATATAGGAACATGTTGGCAAAGGGTTGAAGTCGGAAACTAAGCCATTTGGAATATGGCGTATCAACTAAAATGGTTAAAATCGTCCAAAATGAGTCATGTGTCCATTTTCTCGTAAAACGTTCAAATTGAAAAAAGTGTAAAAATAGAAATTTTCATTTTGGTTATATGAACGTGCCTGCAAAATTTCAGAGTCTAACTCTTTACGGTTTAGGAGATATGCCCGTTTGAAATTTGAAAAACTGCACATAATGTTGGCTTAGAAACTGAGCCGATTGGCTATGGTTACTGAGCTAACGTTGGCACATAATGCCATTTATTCACTCACTTAACGTTGAGCTAATCCCCCACATTAAATACTTCTTGCTGGTTATATAATTGTTAACGGGTGGCGAGAAGTTAAGTTTTAAGAAATGTTTAACCGGCGTTACACTGTGATATATTTTGATAATAATGATGTTTAATTCATATAACACCTCGCTTTGACCCTATTATGGTTGTAATGGTTGTGAATGTGGTGTTTTATGTTTGGAAGGAAAAGTTTATACATATTTTATATACTATAAATTCGTAAACTATATATATTTAAATCTATGCTTCCGAGTGAAAATCCTTATTATAATGATTTACCAAATGAGGGGTGTTATAATGGATGCACTGAATTTTCTTTTTGATTCTTCTTCGGAAGATGAACGTACGTGTAGGTGAAATAAAACGCTGAAAAAATAGTAAGGTTTTTCATAGTTCAAGACCACCACTCAATCGAATCTACATTTCAATGACTACTTTGCCGAGTACCCTAAGTATTCCTCCAAACTTATTTAGAAGATATTTTTGCATGCGTCGGGAATTATTTATTAGAATTGTACAATGTTACTACTCTATTGAATCTATTCCTGAGCACTTTACTTATTTAAACAAAAATCGAATGCACTTGGTAGGCTTGATTTTACCGCGCTACAAAAGTGCACGTTCGCTATACGGTAATTGGTGTATGGATGGTATGCTGATGTGTTTGATGAATACATACAAATGGATGAAAGAACGTCATCCGACTGTCTAAACAACTTTTGTAAGTGTGTATTCGATCTATAATCGACGGAGTATTTGAGAAAGCCGATGGCTACAGATATTGCTCGACTATATACAACACACGAGCAGAAACATGGCTTTAAAGGAATGATTGAGAGCATTAACTGTATGCATTGACAATGGAAGAATTACCCATATGCATGGAAAGGCCGCCAATACACAAAAGGGTAATCATGGACACCTCACCATCATGTTTGAAGTTGTTGCTTCATACGACATGTGGATATGACATGCTTTTTTGACATGGCGGGTTCGAACAACGACATTAACATTTTAAACTATGGGGTCCCGTTTGAACTCCAAGCAAAAGAAGTAGAATAAAAATAAGCAAAATATGAAGAACACAAAGAAGATTTTTGATACCAACTCCCTAATCTTATTAAAAACATTAACAAGACGGATACACTTCACTTGTATCGGGGTTGTGCACAACCTTAGGGAGCTAACTAAAATATTATACGCGTATACATGGGGAACGATCTCAAATTATGAGATCGTGATGTGCCTGAAAATACGTCAAGCAAAACACACACACATAAATGTGTATGGCACACACACCTAAATGTACATGGGTTTCTTTATTTATAGAAACCCACATACTTACATTGGAAACATAATTACTTTAAAAGTCAAGACCTAGTACATAGCTTCCATACTTCTAAAGACACAAATCTATTTACAAAATATAGAGTTGTCCTTTATAAGATTTCCAAATAAATGTATGGAAACAAATCTATCCAAGCATGGTCTGTAACATTAAAAGCATGGTCTGCAGTAGGTGTACTTGTGTTGCAGAGTTGGTAGAAAGTGAAATCCACTTAGCAAAACTAAGATTTGCACTAGGAGTATTAATCTTGTAAAACTCTATTGGCAGAACTAATTGTGTGATGTTCTTTTGGCAGAACTAACTCTTGAATGTACCAGCAAAACTAACTAACAGAAGATGAATGAGCAGAACTAACTCTTGAATGGGCTAAACTAACAGTACTAATTTTGTTCATCCTCCCATTTCTAGTTCCATCATTCCATTTTTAGTTCCATCCTCCCATTTTTAGTTCCATCCTCCCATTTTTAGTATACAAGATTTCCAACTCGTGTTTCCTTAATCAGTTTACATTTTGTCTCATCAAATCTATAGTGTGACAGAAAATTCATGTCACATAATTTTCCCAACAATCTCCCCGTGATTTAATAATGACAAAATATTTTTCTAAACTGATCATAATCTCCCATTTTTACAAGTTTCTTCTTTAACTTCAGAACTCGTCTCTTTAAAAGTTAATCATGAACAGTATGTACATGTTCAAGTTGTAAACTTTGAAGCTTTTAATCTCCCCCTTAACATCAGCTACCCAATGTTGAATAGTTCTCCCCCTATTTTGCCTTACCCTTCTTTAACAAGACAGTACAACTTCTTTTGTATATGGATTACAAGAACCTTAGGGAAATCTACTAAATCCCTAATCATGTTAAAGAAAGTTTGTATGATTTGGTTTGAACAGATTTCTAGCCCATACCTTCAACAACAATTATAAATCAAAAAGAAAAATCTTCAACTAATACGAACATGGAGTGCTAACCCGTTACAGAATGTGGACATATCATTCTGAACGTATAAATGATGAAGATACCAGTTGAACATTTTATCTTTAAGCTTTACAAGTGTTGATTTAGAAATGAGCTAACCTTTGGGTCTAATTGATGCGTTCTGAGAAACTTGTTTTTCTTCAATCTTCTTTGATACAACCTCTATGCTTGGAGTGGATCTTTGCAAATCTTTAAATAGATTCGACGTGCTCTGATACCAATTGTGGGGTCCCGTTTGAACTCCAAGCAAAAGAAGTAGAATAAAAATAAGCAAAATATGAAGAACACAAAGAAGATTTTTGATGCCAACTCCCTAATCTTATTAAAAACATTAACAAGACGGATACACTTCACTTGTATCGGGGTTGTGCACAACCTTAGGGAGCTAACTAAAATATTATACGCGTATACATGGGGAACGATCTCAAATTATCAGATCGTGGTGTGCCTGAAAATACGTCAAGCAAAACACACACACATAAATGTGTATGGCACACACACCTAAATGTACATGGGTTTCTTTATTTATAGAAACCCACATACTTACATTGGAAACACAATTACTTTAAAAGTCAAGACCTAGTACATAGCTTCCATACTTCTAAAGACACAAATCTATTTATAAAATATAGAGTTGTCCTTTATAAGATTTCCAAATAAATGTATGGAAACAAATCTATCCAAGCATGGTCTGTAACATTAAAATCATGGTCCGCAGTAGGTGTACTTGTGTTGCAGAGTTGGTAGAAAGTGAAATTCACTTAGCAAAACTAAGATTTGCACTAGCAGTATTAATCTTGTAAAACTCTATTGGCAGAACTAACTGTGTGATGTTCTTTTGGCAGAACTAACTCTTGAATGTATCAGCAGAACTATCTAACAGAAGATGAATGAGCAGAACTAACTCTTGAATGAGCAGAACTAACAGTACTAATTTTGTCCATCCTTCCATTTTTAGTTCCATCCTCCCATTTTTAGTTCCATCCTCCCATTTTTAGTATACAAGATTTCCAACTCGTGTTTCCTTAATCAGTTTACATTTTGTCTCATCAAATCTATAGTGTGATAGAAAATTCATGTCACATAATTTTCCCAACATAAACCACTCTCCACTGTTCGATTTCATAAAAAATGACACTGGTTCACTTGCAACTTTTGATGTCAATGGACATAACTACGGAAAAGAGTATTACCTCACCGACGGTATATATCTAGATTGGGTCACACTTGTCAAGGCCTTTATGTATCCTACTGATAATAAACGAGCCAAGTTCAAGAAATTTCAAGAAAGTGCATGAAAAGATGTCGAACGGACTTTTGGTGTACTTAAAGGTATGTTTGCAATTTTAATGATTGCGGGATGAACTATGAGTGTCAACAATAAGCGAAGGCAATTGTACACTTGTGTCATATTTCATAACATGATAAAAAAGGATAATGGATTCGCAATATCTTCTATTGAGTAAGAGATGATCGATGACCCTCCTAATTGACATCAATGGGATTCTAGTACTCCAGGTAAAAGACCTATAATCAAGAATATAAAAGATACGTGACAAAGAGGTGCATGACCAACTACGAGACAATCCCACTGAACACATTTGGACGCTTCCACTGTACCAAACTTTTGCACCTTGCATGCATAATTATTTTTTAGTATTGCATTTTTTTTTAATAAGCACTTTTAATTATTGTATTATATTTTAATTAATTAATTAAAATGTATTTGTTTTGTTAAATAAATGAAAATATAGTTAGTGGTTTACAATGGCAAAAAATGGGAGCTCTGGTGTTAGTATTGCTAGTATTGAAAATGATATTGTGGTTTGATGCTGACGTAAAACCTGAAAAAGAAAAATTCTGGTGTTACAACGGTATGTGGTCTTAGGAAAAGGGCTAGATAGTGATATTGTTCTTTTTGTGTTAGACCATCTACAACCGAGCGTTGTTGAGCCTTTTTTACAGTCAGAACGCCCGTAATGGGCGTGTTCTGGAGGGGCGTTGTGGGGGCTTCATGCAGTGAATAACGGGCAACAAACGGGCGTTTTGGTGTGTCCCACGCAATTTTGATTTTTTTTCCTTTGCCTTTTTCAACGTTTTTAATTTATTTAGTGGGTTCTGAGGGTAAAAAGGGGCGTTCTGGTGTTACCATTGCAAGTGTTAAAAATGGTGACATGATATACTGACATATCGCTTGAAAAATGAACGTTCCGGTGTTACGATTGCGAACGGTCTTATTGGTCAAGTGTGTTTGAGTTGGTGGAGTTAAGAAAAGAAAATTAAGAAAAGGAATAGAAAACATGAATTAAATTAATCACGACATGAAAAATGAGATTTTATGATGTGGTTCGGATGTCACATCTTCATCAATTGGTAAATTAATGATGATTCGAAATTTCAAGGTCTTCATAGTAAATAATTGTAAGCATCAAATTATATTTATGTCACCTGTATAAAACTATAGTGGCTAGCTGTTTAATTAGTACGTTTCATAGAGTTAATTTAAGAATTAAGATGTGATGTGATAACTAACTTCAATATGATTGCAAAGTTTGATCGTGATATGAATAAGAAATCTGTGGCAAGGATCGACCAAAGGCCGTTATTATTTATTTTTAATTATTGGCAAATATTGTTATTAAACTATCATGTATATAAAATTGTTTATTTTCGATCCAGAGGTTAGAAAAATAAAAAAAGAATTTCACGCCTCTTGTGCAAGAAAATTAAATTAACATTATCTACTTTTCTTGAAGTTTAAGGTTAATCAAATAAATCAATCTATCTACTCAATATCTTGTTTAGATCTATGACATTTCATATAATTTATAATCTGTATAAATAAAAAATTATTATACGTATCTAGACAACAGAATATATAACCAAAAAGCTGATTAATTTGTGTTCTATACAACAGAATATATAACCCCAGAATATATAACCCTTTTAGAGCGTCGCCGAAATTACGAACTATGAAGCGGTTCTCATATTGGAGAGTAATCGCTTGTGAAAGATGAACGGGTGGATCAAAAGTCCGTCAGTAAATCCACAACTGCCTTAAAAAAAAATTGTGTTCTATAAATGTGACGGTAAATGAGGTGTGGAGCAGATTTCGGAAGTGGTGAGGGTTGGACCATAAGTCATTCTCCTGAGCTTAATTGTCCGACCAACAAGCTGTCTGGTCGATTGTGTGGCTCGATCAATTATTTATTTAGAGGTTGCGGTTCAGTAATTGATTACAAAGAAAGGGTGAGGTTCAAATGAGACTAGAAATTTGTGTGAGACTAAGGGTTTCAATGATATCATGTCACATGTACAAAGAGAATGTTCCATACTACAAAACACATTTACCCCAAACATCAATTATCTCACAAACGACAAATCGAAAAATCATGAAACTTGCACCATAATTTTCAGCATTTTATCCTCTTCGATTTGTCGTCCCTCAAGGCATACTTCCGACGATATTTTTTTTCCATTTTTTTGGTGGGTTTCATATGTTTACTAACACATGTGTTAGAGTGTTGCGTTTAAGGTTTAGGGTTTGGGGTTTAGGGGTTAGGGTTTGGGTTTTGGGGTTTCTCCCCCAAAACTCAAACCCTAAACTCTAACCCCTAAACCCCAAACCCTAAACCATAAACGCTTTATAAAACTCTAAACCCTAAATCATACTAAAGCCTAAACCCTAAACCCTACTAAAACATAAAATCTATACCCTAAACCATGAACCATGCTAAATCCTAACCCTAAACTCTAACCCTAAACCCTAACCATAATCGTAAATAAAATGTACAATCAATCACTAACACATGTGTTACTAATTTATAAAACCCACCAAAAAACCGAATTTTTTTTATCGAAAGAATGCCTTGTAAGACGGCAAATCGAAGAGGATAAAATGCTGAAAAATATGGTGCAAGTTTCATGATTTTTTGATTTGTCGTTTGTGAGATAATTGATGTTTGGGGTAAATGGGTTTTGTAGTATGAAACATTCTCTTTGTACATGTGGCATGATATCATTGGTTCTCCTAGTCTCACTCAAAAATCATGAACTCATTTGAACCTTACTCTACAAAGAAATGTACATTCACAACTTCTTTACAAAATGATTCAATATCGTGACAGTACTGATCGATTTACTTAGCTTAATTCCTTTTATTGTACAACATTTTGTATAAAAATCTATGTAGTAAGATTTTTGTAACCATCGAATTTATGGTTGCGGTTTGACATACGGTTTAGTGAAGAAATTAAAGTGAGAAAGTGTCATTGATGAGATTCAATTCTGATGATGTTTTATTTTCGTATGTATATTGGTATACGGATTGAGGTCAGCCAGCTAAACTTTTTGTGTTGCAATCCGTTACGTGGGTGGATATATGTAAAATAAAAGTTTTGATGCTAACACTAAAAATTTACTATTACTTTGGCATACAATACAACTTTCTGATGCACAATATAAAATACGTAACAAAACTCATATTGAATTACTTTCTTAAAACGACGTCCCATAAATGTGAAGTATTTATTTCGTTTTGTTGCTAGTGTTTCGAAATGATGGTCACTAAGTTTATTCGACGTTGATGAAATGCCACAGATATATTTGTTAAAAAGAAAAATCAAAAGTGGTTCCAAATAAGCACATATACATCATGATTGAAATTTGTGATACAAAATATATTTCCTCGGAAAGAAAGATGCTCAAACACAACGAATACTATTCGTTCCCCTAAAAAAGATTAATTAATAGAAAATAAAATAAAAACTTAGTATTTAATTACGTGAAATTATAAAGAGCATAATATATGTGAGAAGCGTCTCAACCAATATATAGAGCATAGATTCGAACCTCGTACAAGGCAACTAAATACATACAGACAAAAAAAAAATTATGTACAGAAGAAAGTTTATTTATGACAAATGTTTTAGAATTCAAAGGCCATTGACCTAGCAGTATCGTGGTAATCGTCCAACCTTAAAGTTGTGAGTTTAAATCCAATGGTGGACATCTTTATCTTTATTGTCTATAAATGTGTAGTTAATTAAGGATGTCTATTTATGCTTATTTGGCTCCAATTAAAAGTTTTCAAGTATACAAAATTCATACGTGTCATTTCCATAATTTTTTTCACAATTAATCTTCCATGGTATCATGTTTTCGGTAGATAAATTTTAAAACTAATAAAATAGATTAAATTAATTAATGACATATTTAAAATTCAAAATCATAAATCTTCTGTGCATTCAAAATATAATTAATGATCTTCAAAATTAAATAACATATTTAAAGTCATTATTTTGACTTTTAAAAGTTATTATTTTTAATTTTGACCTAAAATTTATTTGTTTGTATTACATAATATTTGATGCAAAATATATGAATGATGGAGTTTTAAATGTAATATCATTGGTATAATTTCCATCATTTATTATATAACACAAAAAAGATATTTAAAGTCAAAGTTGAAAAAGAATGACTTTTAAAAGTCAAAATGAGACACTTATTTTGGGACGGAGGTAGTATTTATTATTTTGTATTAAATACATTAAAAACTTAGCTTTCGCCATGATAAACCATCACCTATTTTTTCATTTAACTCGTCATCATATATTTTTTATTTTTACCCGGGATTATGAACATTCAAGTTTAAATTTTGTTGTTTCTTCATAAAGTTTCTGAATTTTTTATTACTCTTTATTGATCATGTTTAGTGTTTCAACGGTTATTTATTAGTTTTAAGGAATATATGCATTGTTTGTTTTTTACATCTCAAAACAACAATAATAAGTTATTGTAATTCATGTAGTTGAGTAGCAATCAATTGGTTGACTTGGTCCAAAAAGTAGACATAAAGACTACAGTTGTGGTTAAATTTTGTTTGTCTTACACTTTGTTACATTCTATCTACACATACAAACAAACTATAACTTGATGAACACATATAATAACTACATACATATTCACTCGATAAAAAAAAGCATGTTGTCGTGCATTGCACGGGTTTTAACACTAGTATGCATATATTAATGAAAAATTTGTATATATTCGTGGTTTTTACTTTTTAAAAAAAAACGATTTAAATTTTTTAACAATGGTTGCCCCATTATTTTTTTTTGAAAATACATACAATATATTTATTATTACATTAAATTAATTCAAATTATCTTGTTGACAATTAATGACTTAATGTATGATGATTATGGATAAATCCAACAATACATCATGATTAATGAAACTTGTTATCTAATGCTAAATTTCCCACAAAGTATTGTTGTGGCAAAATTTTTTATTAAAAGACTTTTCTATCCCCATGTAAGTTGGGGACATCCTAACACATTTAATCTAATTAAATTGAATTGAAAAGTCAGATTTAAATTTGAAATGTTTCTTTAATAATGCCACACATTATTAAGCAATAGATAATACATGTATATTAAAATATTTAAATAAATAAATATGTTTTATCATTTATGGTATAAATTTATATGTTAGAGAGATCGTTCCCAAATTATCCCATTTTAATGACCGCATCTTTAAAAAGTACATCATTATAATATTTCAATAATGATATGATACAAATGAGATAATGATAGATATACATACAACTAAAAAAATAATTAATTAATGTTAAAGGATATATCAATTACTTTTAAAAGATATATATGTACATACGATTAAAACATATTAATTAATATTATAAAAATGATACGATTAAACCACACAAATAAATATAGATCATAATGCTTTTGACGACTTGGCAATTTGCCCTTACTTGGTTTGCAATAACAGACCATTTTGATAGGCTTTAGGCATTAAGTACACATTGGATTGTACGGTCGCGAGGTTGACACAATGTAGTGCACAGTTTCACATTCTTATAAAATTTAAATGTTGGTTTATTTGTATAGATTAGTTACACGCTTGTTGATGGATGAGCAACATATGTTACAAACGTTGATGTTCAAGCACTAGTCAATTAATATTTCCTTTTTGTGATCACCAAAACCAAATTGGTGTTATGTATTTATTAGATTACATCCACATTATTAAATTGATTAATGAACTTCTATCTCTCTTATATACCAGTACTTCATTAACTATTTAAATAAAAAATGCATACATCATTAGATTCACTTAAATATTATCATTTTTTTTGAAATGATGATATAGCCTACAAATTTTGCGAGTTATAATATAATTATGATATTAAATTAATTCAAATTATCTTAGTGACAATTAATGTACGATTATTATGGATAAATCCAACAATACATCATGATTGAAACTTGTTATCTAATGCTAAATTTCCTACAAAGTATTGTTGTGCCAAAAAAATTATGATATGGTGTTATTATATGTAATCTTCAAAATAAACTATATAATGTTTCTTATAGATGTCCTATTTCTGAATATATCATCTGACTTGACATGTAATTAAAAAAATTGTCTTTAATGAGGTTGCTTTTGCCATCGCAATTATCATTGTATATCAACTTTAATCTATAATATGTGGGATAGAAACTATATGTTTTATTAATTATCGGCTCTTAAAGATATATAGAAAATGCATGCACTTTAACTATATATGTCCATGTCTTTTAAGTTTATTAGTCTGTATCATTTGAAACATGTTTTTATGAAACTGAAATCTAGTAGAAGTTTCATCACTTCATGATTTTACAAGAGAATGATGTTATTTTAATTGATAACTTTTTTATCAGACAATCGTGGCAATTGTTGAATGATAAGACAATTGATTTCTTATAAATGTTAACTAGGTAAAGGACCCGCGACAACGCGGGCTACAATACTTTACTTTGTAAAAATAAAATGATTAAAGAGTATGTGACTTTTATTGTCGTTATAGTTGAAACTCGGTAAAGTCACAAATGAATTGGAAGAGTTAATAAATGACTTGTAATTGTCAAAATCATTTAATAGTTCGAATTCAAGTGGGTTATGTTTAGATTTTTGAACCGGATTTATAGTAGTGAAGTCATAAAGCGTAAGAGTTAAACTATATATGTTCTTTATATTATGTGTTTATATTACTATAAATTTTTAAGTTGATGCGTAATACTTGACTCGTAAAGCGTAAACGTTAAACAACTTTTTTATATATTATGTAATTAGTTTACTTTTGAGTTATTTTTTTGTGAATGTATTATTCAACTTTTATTTTAATCTTAATTTTTATACAATATCTAAAGTACCTAAGAGAGACTCATTTAGACTGAGCATTGACCACTTTTTTGGATGGATGAAGCGTATGATGAGCGAAAGAATAGAATGGGTTAGAGGTGGGAATATTATGGATATAAATAGGGTCAAAATGAGATTAGTATTTGAGGAGAAAATCGTTAAAAAACATAGTATAGTTTTTAGATAAGAATAAATAAGTTAGATGAGCTGTTTTATTTTTAACCGATATGATATGGTGCGACCATTTTTTTAAGGTTGATTTTTTTTGTCCCCGGTTAAATTAAATAGTAAGATATTAAATGACTATTTTGTAATTAATATATTGATGGATGATTCGTTGTTATTTTTAAACGGATACGGTAGCATATGGTTTTTTTTTAGTTCGACTTTTTAGAACTTTTCTTAGGTTTATTTTTAATAAGAAATCCTTTTCAAAAAATTAAATTTTGTTAGTTATTATTGATTTAATAATTAGTTAATTTACTTATTATGTATTTAATGCATTCATATAATATTTATCACCCTTTTGTACGGATCCGATATGATTTCTTCCTATTTCTTAGCCCATTTTAATTGTTTTATTTTGTAAAAATTGTCGTTGATTATTATAATTATTAATAAAAATATTTAGTATTTATTAATTTATTTATAAAAATATTTAGTATTTATTTATTTATTTATAAACATATTTAATATTTATTTATATAATTATGTAACATTTTATTAGATGGGGGAGGAAAGTGTAATTATGAAGATTAAATATAATCCGTTAGATCTTTAAGGAGGAACCCATCGAATGGTCTAAAATCCTTCGTGGTATTTTGTTTTATATATACTAAAGATGTATTAATGTATTATAAAGGAATGTTTATCTCAAATCTTGCAAAGTAATCTATAAATTTTTAAATAACATAAGATCGAGATAAGATTATTTAAATTAATTTATGTAAATCATTTCTAAAAATGAAACTTAATGGAGTATTATTGTTGGCAAAGGTTAAGAGGAGAACAAAAGGGGGAAGGGAAGGAAGGACATAGACTAGTTTGCAATTATAATAAAGTTTTGGACCTGATCGAAAAAACTGCTTGAAAAATTATTCAAAAATATCAAAAATAAAACTTTAATCAAAAAACTTCTATTTTAAAGATTCTGTAAAATTCTTAAAAAGATAAGATGCAGTTAAAATATACAAAGATGCAGTTAAAATAAATATAACTAATTTTTTTATTTCAACACATAAAAATTAAATCGATGCAGTAACAAAATATACAAGATGCAGTAAAACATGTAATATTAATTTTTTAGATTCAAGAATAAATATAAGTAGTTTTTTTATTTCAACACATAAAAAGCTTTAAAAAATATAAGATGCAGTAACAATATACAAGATGCAGTAAAAAACTACTTTTATATATTAAATAAGTATTACTAAAAATATACATTAATTGAACGTAAGATGCAGTAATGCAAGATGCAGTAGAAAAATGTAGGATGCAGTCTATTTTTTCATATCTAAAAACAATATATAAGATGCAGTAAAATAATATTAGCAATTTCACAAGATGCAGTAAACAAGTACTACTCCAAATATACATTAAATGAACGTAAGATGCAGCAGAAAAAATGAAGGATGCAGTCGATTTTTTTCAGATCTAAAAAGTAGATCTGGATCTAAATATGTACTACTACAAATATACATTAATTGAACGTAATATGTAGTTTCGCAAGATGCAACAGATTAACGCAGGATGCAGTTAATTTTTTTTCAGATCTAAAAAGTAGATCTACTTTTCAGATCTACTTTTTAGGTATAGATCTACGAATTTTCAGATCTATTCACTCTTAGATCTAAATATTATAATATAGTGGTGGTGTTTTTAAGATGATGAAGTAAGTGGTGGTGGTGGTGGCGGTGGAGAGGCGATATAGTGGCCGGAGAAGATGGAGAACATCACGGTTGGTTACGTCCGGTGGATGCCGGTTCACCAACGGTGGTGGTTCACATATCATATCTCCGACAACAAAAACGCTCGTTTCTCCGCTTCTTTTCTCCGGTTACGAACACGAAGACGGTGATTGTGGTGGCGGCGGTGACGGTGGTCGAGCAGCGGTGACGGTGACGATGGTCGAGCGACGGTGGAGGTGACGGTGGTCGAGCGGCGGTGGCGGTGGTGAATGAGGTGGTGGTGGCGGTGGTGAATGAGGTGGTGGCGGCGTGAACGGTGGTAGTGGTGGTGGTTAGTTAGGGTTTGTGTGTTTTGTAGAGAGAGAGAGAGAGAGAGAATTAGAGAGGTTGTGTGTGTTTTTTTGTGAGAGAAAGAGATGAACAAAAAGCTGCCCATAATGTTTGCCTTAAATTGACCCCTCATTTCAAATTTCATAAATTGCAATAATGGTCCCTCCGTCCAAAATTTTTGCAAAATGGTTCCCGCATGACTTGTCTTGATCTGGATCATTGATGAATGGAATGGATGATCTGGATCACCAATGAATGGAATGGATGATCTGGATCACCTTGCCCTCCTTAACTTCCATGCCCTCTGATCTCAAATCATTATTGTTAAATAATGTTGTTAAGTCTAAAAATATATAGACCTAAAAGGACGTGATCCATTCATTAATTGACATGTTAATCGTACATTTTATCTCTCTTAATTTTCATCTATCAATTTTTCATATCAATTACCAATCAAATTTTTAAGTTTGTCTCTAGCCCTATAAGTTTAGACTAACTAACATACTTTTGTTGGTATACATTTAAGAGTAGATATATTCTTGAAGTAGTATAATAATTATTTTAGTGATGATTTGTTGTAATACTATTAAATATAAATTTTCATAAATTTTTACCAAACAAAGAACTTTCCTAAGATGAAATTTGAGAAAAATTAGAAAAAAATATTAATGAGAAACATTTGGAAAAGGGGTTTATATATCTGTAATTTATTGTGTGGACCATTAGCCTAACGGTATTGTGATGTCCTTTCAATAATAAGGTTGAAGGTTCAAGTTTTGTGATGGACAAATGTATATATATTCGTGGATTAAGTATATATTCATGATAGTGAGTGTGTGAATATTGTCTTTCTAAACAAAATCTTTAATTTATTGTGTGGACCAAATTAAGGTTAGAGTTAGAAAGAAATAATGCACATTAAAATATCATAATAAATCATGTATCTCATTATCTCTTGCTATCAAGATAAAATCATGATAACATCTTCATAATCTCATGATAAATTGGCTACTTTGTTTGCCATTTGATTAAAAGGTATACTACTAGTTATCATATTACTAAAACACTCATAATATATACCTTCCAAAGTTTGTATTTTATTGATTTTTTATAATAAAAAAAATTACTTTGTATAACAAAAAGTAGATTCTTTAACGAAAAAAGCTACAAACCTTCGACACCAAGGACAAGTAAACGTAGTGATGACGAAAGGACTGATGTTATGGTGGAGTAAGAGTGCAATTACAAATACTTTTGTGTAGGAAGACGGGAAGTACATTTTTTTGGATTATTTGCAGCCCCTACCCTGTACTTTCACTTCGTTTATTTGACTAGCTAGCTAGATATGTGTTTATTATTATTATTATATTATTATTATTCTATCCAAATTTATATTCATATGGAGCTAGCAATGATGTGTGTGTTTAAAAGTTAGCGTATGTTTATTTTTATAGTAACCATCTTGAGAGTGTTCATGAAAAGAATCATATATTTTGTTAAATTGGGTATAATATCCAAGTATAAAAAATGGACTAACCATCCTCACATAATCTGAACGGAAGAAACATCGTATCATCCATTCAAATATATCATTTGACTTGATGACAAATCTATGACCTTAATTTTATTATAAGCGTTTATAATAATTAGTTTGGTAGAGAATATTACTTCACAAATCAATTAAAAAACGACTAGAGTATATATTGACATAAACCTCATGGATTACTTAGGATCGGCATATGTTGCCAAATTCATGCTTGCTCGATCTCTTGAAAGATCACGAGTACGTCCAATTCTAACCGACGACTAAATTTCTAGTCTATCATGTGATCATTTGTCTATCAATCAGCTTCGCTTGCCTTTAATTAGTATGTTCATCATCATAGAGTCCGGTTCTAGTAAGTTATGATTTCGGATGCACGTGTACGTACGTCCTGCGAATCAAAGCAAGAACATCTAAGCTTCCCAGGCAAGCAACAAATTAGGCCTATGTGTTTACCATAATTAAGTTGGGTAATTAAGTTTAGCCTAGCTTCAGCTTCTCATCAAACACACTAGGATGGTTAGTTGCAATCTTTCATATCAGGGCTCAAACAGAAATATTACACGAGTAAAGGGTGTTATATGAAAATAAACTTTTCCTTATAGGATTGGCTTTTTGTTTGTGTAGTACCAATCATCATTCCTTTTCACTTCCAACTTTTACCACCTGAACCGGGTTTCGGTTCGCCTATACCTTTCATGGATCACCTGTGGACCTCACCGGAATATCCTTCTATTTCTCTCTCCAAAATACTTATATTTAAAGGTTGGTAATGCCATATCTAACTTTAGGCAACTTTGTTGTTTAAAGGGTGGGTCGATTAGCGTTCACATTTTTCTCCCCAGCATTTTAACTACCATTCGTGTGGCGTAAAACGATGGGAAGACAACCGTGTTGTGACAAATCAGGGGTGAAGAAAGGGCCGTGGACTGCGGAAGAAGATAAGAAGCTCATTAACTTTATTCTCACCAACGGTCAATGTTGTTGGCGTGCCGTCCCTAAACTTGCTGGACTTCGTCGTTGCGGCAAGAGTTGTCGGCTCCGGTGGACTAACTATCTCCGACCAGACTTGAAACGTGGTTTGCTTAATGAAACCGAAGAACAACTCGTTATCGATCTCCATGCTCGCCTTGGCAACCGGTTGGTTAATTTTCTTTAGTTACCTCCTTTAGTTGAACCATCACTTGCGAGATTATAAAAATTCGACAAATTTTGTTAAACGTGTAATTAGAATCTTAACTTAATTGGAGTCTTAGTATTAAATGGATATAATAAGTTTCAGACTTAAATAAGTCAACTGGAACGAAAACATCGCTACCAGACCAGTCATAATTTGTGTGTTAAAATCTTATAAAAACATGTGTAGATGCAAAGTTTTTGTCGTCATAAAATATAAAATGCAACTTGTAATATGCATGAATCCACGAGTTAGAACTTAAAAGCGATATATTGGTACATAATATTTACATGCATACAAATGTTCGAATTAGTTAACTGCAGGCAAATTTCATGCAAAAGGAACCGAAAGATGTTAAAGTTTTGCTTTCATAGATTATAATTATGATTATTAATATTAATATTCAATTGAGAAATAAAAATATCGAATAAGTAAAATACATTATATATTATGATTATTATTTTGTCATTTGGCTGGGTTTAATTTATAGGAAAATGGGAATTGTTTTACTCCGATTAATACATACGTTACAACTGATTATGTATATCCAAGAGGATAGAGCATTTTATTTAGGACGGTAAAATATTCACACACATATACAATAAATATGTACATTAATTTACGAATAAATATATTTGTTTTATTTTAGAATTTGAACCTCCAATCTCAATGTTTGGTAGAACATTTTTTTTTACTCGTAATTGATTTTGCTTATTAAAGAAAAATGCGTGGTTACCATGGGAATTATATTATGTATACTCCAAGCGTTTATTTGGTATAACTAATGAAGTTGAGATAATTCACTCTTTTTACGTTATGATCACTACAATCTGGATAATGATACCTTTAAGTACATCGATACCTTTAAGTTTGATGTGGTAAGGGGCAAAAACTTCTCGATCGTCAAAATTACATAGAAGTAAAGAGTACACCTACTTCCTTTCTTTCAAGTGGTTGAATTTTTTTCCTTATTTTTTTAGTTGTTTGAATTTTCATTGTAAATTTAGATCTACCAATCATCTTTCCTTTTAATCTATGAATTAGATTGTTATTGACAGTTTGATTTTAGGCCGTCACTATTTAACACTACATAATTGTATTCATATTCTGAGAGCTAATTAACGATCCGCTACTTCCAAAGATGATTAGTATATATTCATATTCGTATATATAATTAATAATAATACTATAACAGTAATAAGTAATCATGCATATACATAGTGGTATGGTACTATAACTAATCAAGTAGGGTCTCTTTTATGTTTTTAGATGGTCAAAAATAGCTTCAAGGATGCCAGGAAGAACAGACAACGAGATTAAAAATCATTGGAACACCCATATCAAGAAAAAACTCATTAAAATGGGGATTGATCCTGTCACTCATGAGCCTCTTCAAAAGGACGCTGAAGATGCCAAGCCATCATATTCATCGGATCGCGATAAAATATTGCCTCGATCTACAAATCACAACCACTCATCACCTACTACGAGTTCCACACCTTCTGAAAACTCAAGTTCCGCACCTTCTGAAAACTCCCTAACGATTGAAGATAATCATGGAGCCGAAACTTTGTTTGAAAGCGTTTGTGAAGACGAGAAGTTGTTAAGCTATCTTTTAGGTGAAAGTGAGCCTCCATCAATTGACATATCAACATGGGACTTAGAGTTACCAAATGACAATGTATCATGTTTCAACAACCTTGATAATGGCTTTGCCTCTTGGGATGATTGTGCTACATGGTTATTGGATTGTCAAGATTTTGGTATTGATGATTTTGGACCGGATGCTTTCAACGACGTTGAGATTACCATTTTAAATACAGGAAACGAATAGTTACCAAGAAGGATGCTACTATACATATATTTTAAAGGTGTGTATCCGTGTTACATTACAACCTTTTTTAATCTGTTAACAAAGTCCTTGCGTGCCCAGTGACTTCACAAATAATTAACACCGGTCCCATCTTAAACACCGAGGAAATTTAAGGAATCGGCGAGAAGATGGAAATGGGTAAAAGAAACCCTAATCGGTTTAGTATACGTTCTACATGTTACTAAGTACCATATATGTAACAGTAATTCGTTCAGTGGTTTCTCACCATCAATTAGAAATGATGCGTGACCAAGTACCAGAGAATGGATGGCTACTTGGAAAAGTATTTTAAAATTTGTAGCAGTTGTCAACTATCGATAAGTTAGAGGGGTATTTTGTAAGGGGTCGTCTTGTAAAAGTGTATATTTTCGTTCAAAGAAACAATATTTGGACAAGTTTATTATAACAACTTTTGTGGTAATATTTCATTTTTATGTTTTACCCAATGACGTTTTCATCATCATATCATCATTGTATATTCATAATTTCATCTTAATTAAATATAATATAAAAAGCGAAGTTAATTAATACTATATACTTACTATACATATGTTCGTAGATACACAAATTATCAAAAGTATGTATATTAATCAATCATGATTATCAAAATTTAGTAGGTAGGTGAAGTGTACTGAATCAAACAGATAAAATAAGATATCCCTACCGGCCAAACAAGATGAAGGTCAATATATAGAGAATTTGGTCACAGATTTGAATATATTATTTAACTTTTGTTTATATTTAAAAGTTGACGAAGACTAAAACATACATATATGTTGGATTCTTTCGTAATAGTCACCCAAACGAATATTTAATTATTTTGTTTGTTTTAATTTTTTCCTTCATCATTTGACTTATAAGGTTGCATTTAATCATCTCAAAAAGTTACCAATTAAATATTAATAATCCTGTCTTGAATCTAGCTAGTCTATTTTTTTCTTCCAGCTATCTTAATTATCTACACTCTACTTCCACCAGCAGTTTATGTGCATATCATTCATGTATTTATTGTTTAAACAATTAGACCATTTGTAATCGTAACATCAGAATATTCATTTTTCAGGTGCCACATCAACCTAACATCACAATACTATTTCTAGCACTTGCAATCACTACAAGAAAAAAGAGCTATAGTGACATGTCAATTTTCATCACTATAGGCCAAATATTCGTCACTAAAGCATATTAGTGACGAAAATTAAGTCGTCACTTTGTGTCACTATAGGTCTGTCACAAACCTGAATTAGAAACGGAATGTCAAAGTCATCACTAATTAGTCATGGTACAAAAGACGTCACTATATTTGTGACGAACATATTTGTCACAAAAATATGTCACTAACTAAGAAAATTCATCACTAAGTATTCAGATTAGTGACGAACAATAAAAAGCATCAAATACGTCACTGATTGATAACATTAGTGACATAGATCACTGAGCACTAAATACATCACTAATTGATGATGTGTCAAAAAAATTTCCGTCACTAGTAACATGATATCCCAAGCATAGATGCGTTTTGCAATTATATTAATTTATTTATATATTAAAAGAAAAATCTTGAAAGAATAATAATCATTAGATGGAGATCAACAACTAAAATCTAACCCTTAATTTATTTCATGACATCATTAATCCCATTATTATGTTACTAAAAGACTAATTTACCCTTCTATATTTACATTATATACCCTTCAATATTTACAATATAAATCTTCTATTTTTCTTTTAGTTGTAGATAATCCTCCAAATAATTTATAATTTATTATTTCTTCTGTAAATCAAACTCTTCATACAATCTTATTAATTTATTTTTTTTTAAAAAAACCCAATAAGTTATTTTCAATTCCAAATAATTCATACCTCATTCCATTGCCCAGTGATTTAAATTCTTATACGACCTACTATTTTGAATCATTTTATCAATTTCTGATTTACACTTATTAGATCATGGATGTCAACGGGTCGGGTTCCGGCGGATTTTAGTGTATTTGTACCCATATTACCGCCTTGATTATAGATGTCAACGGGTCGGTTTCCGGCAGGTTTTAGTGTATCTGTACACTTACCGGTTTACAATATTCGTCTATTATGTATGTAACTTTGATGAAACAAAAATTATTTAGTTGTTGAAAATAACGATGCAAATTTTGAATACCAAAAAAAAATAAAAAATAACGAATTACAAGATTTGAAATCTTAAAGATAACAATTTAACTTTTTAATTAACTAATGCAAACTTTCAGTACGTAATATAATATATAGTATTATTATAGAACAATACAAATACAAAAAAGGAAGTGGAATCATGCACAATCTTATCAATAATTGATTAACTAATTTACTTATCTTTTGCCAATAATTTCTCTATATCTCAATTTATATACCTAAAATAGTTTACCACTTAATCATCTAAGGCTGTGTTAACGTCGTTCGAGTTAGTAGAACCTGCGTTTGAGTTTACATTTTTTGCCATCTTTCGTCAAAGTTAAAAAGTCAATGTAATGCATTATAGGTTGGTGATTTAAATTACAGAGAGTAACTTGGATGGACGAAAACCACCAATGCACTCCAAAGAACGTTATTTTTTAAGTACAAAATAGTATTACCCGCTGAACCGGTAAATTTGCTTATTTTGAAAAACATATCCGTACGGTTATAAATAATATTGTATTATTAAACATCAATGCAAATAACAAAGTGACATCATAAGCAATATTATCCTTATTAATTTATTTATTTATTTGGACTCATCAATCTAAAATCCATCACAATACAAATGTTTAATACATTTTTTATTTAAAATTAAACCAATACAAACCGATGTACCATACACCAACAACAAAACACATATTAAATCCATATACAATATATTATAAAATCAACCCGCAAATTTTTCGGGTCTTAAACTAGTTATATATTAAAAGAGAGTAAATTATAACAATTAATATATAGTAAACATCGATTTCCTTAACACGTGGAAATTGGATCAAACTCTCACAATGTACCAACATATGTCCCAATTCTAGTCTTTGCACTTGAGAAAAAAAATAACATGACTAAACTTCATAAAAAGGTTGGACTGTGACAACAAAGAAATAATCGACGATCCTACATATACTATACCCGATTATGCTAAAAATGCCTAGCTTTCAAGATGAATCCAAGATGTCTTTTGCTCTCATGTAACCTTCAAGCTCCTTCACCTATCAATAACCAATACTAAGAGCAGTTTTGATTAATAATTACATTAAGACGCCGGATCATCACTAAATTATCGTTATGCTTACTTGGGCAACTTAGAGTTATCGATGACAGAGTTAGAAGTTTAAAGTAGTTTTACAGTGGCTTTAAGCCTGAAGCAGTAACTTCCCCTCCTACTTTAACCTTGTTCACATCCACACATCACCTTTAAGCACCTACATGTTACGATTTATTAATTTATTAAAAGGCTCCTAAATTAAAGGGTAATTAACATGGAAAGAAGGAAGAAGTACTTCCTTAAAGTAACTTGCAAATACCAGAGGGCCTTCCTTGCTAACAATAGGCTGGTTTACCCATTCTTGTTCAAACTAATAACATAACCGCTGTCAACGCAATCAGTGTTGCATTTCATGCTAACAACATCTTAACAAGCTCGTGATAAGAAAACAAGAATCAACTCGATATATACCATTATCGATTTACAGAAACTGAGATAATCCAAAGCTGCTTTGCGTTGGGTTCACTCATTGCTAGGGCTCCCACATGCTCTCCTTAACAAGCTAGTACCTATCAGAAAGTATGGGAAATTAGAACGAAGCCACAAAAAGAGCAGAACAAAGAATACAAATAAATAACTTGGGCATATTTTACTAGGTCACTCCCAACCCATAACTCAACTGACTGAAACTGACAGAGTCACGTCAGCGCCACATCAGCTTTTTCAGAAAACTAACTGAAACTGACAGCTCCCTCCCATCCCTGATCCATCACTTCATTTTTCTGAGGCCCGGTTGGGATTTTTTAATCAAATAAAATACAAAACTATTGAAATTAAACACAATATTTTAAATTATACACAATAATTTAAATAAAAACATTCCATTAAAAATAAAAATTACAACAATTCCTAAAAATAAAAATTACAACAATTCCTAAAAATAAAAATTACAACAATGCCTAAAAATAAAAATTACAACAAATCCTAACAAACACGATAATTTGGTGGAAGTTGCGCAATGTGTTGGATTAGAGCATTGCGAAGTCGATGGTGAACTTCCCGATCCCGTAATTCCTTGTCCATCCGCAAAGAAGTTGCAACTCTTTCTTCCCATGAGCGATTTGGTCTATTTGACGGCTCAGATGGATAATCTTCTTCCAGGTCACACATATTTCGGCCATTATCCTCTGTTATCATGTTGTGTAGAATAACACAGGCATACATGATTCTTTTTATTCTGTTAGTGCTGTATGGTCTAGCCGGATTCTTGATGATTTGCCAACGGCCTTGAAACACACCAAATGCTCGTTCCACATCTTTCCTTGCAGATTCTTGGTATCTTTTGAAGCGAGCCTCGGCTTGAGTTAGTGGATGCCTGAACGACTTAACAATTGTCGCCCATTCCGGATAAATTCCCTCCCCCAGATAATACCCCTTTGTGAAATGTTGTCCAGCAATCGTAAAGTTAACTTGGGGAGCTCTATCTCGTAGCAAATCGGAGAACAAATCCGATTGATTAAGAACGTTAATGTCGTTGCTCGAGCCCGCGGGACCAAAGAAAGCGTACCAAATCCACAAATCATAAGACGCAATTGCTTCGAGCATGATAGTTGGATGCCCTTGATCACCTCTAGTATATTGACCTTGCCACGCTACTGGACAATTTCTCCAAGGACAATGCATACAATCGATGCTTCCGAGAATACCCGAAAAACCATGCAACTCGGAATGACGTTGATGTAAACGTTGCACATCCTGTACTGTTGGTTTTCTTAAATACACCGTAGAGTACAAATGAAATACACATTTACAAAAATTATCCAAACACTCGTATAAAGTTTGTTCACCCATATGCAAGTATTCATCAAACGCATCCGCGGCACAACCATACGCTAGTTGGTGTACGGCGGAAGTGCATTTTTGAAAAACATTAAAACCGGGTCTGTCGATTGCGTCAATACGTTGACGAAAATATGCAAAGTATTCCGGTAACGGATCTTGAGAATAAGACGCTATATTTTGACATATACGGATAAATAATGGCTTACTCATCCGAAAACGACGTCGAAATACATCTGCCGGAAATGTTGGGATGTCGGCAAAGTAATCTTAGAACAGACGTTGGCTCGTTGCTTCGCGATCTCTTGGAAAGTATCGACGGGGAGCTCTCGAGATCGAAATTACTTCTCTTTCTTCTGATTCGGAGGATATGGCGTTGATAACATTTATCGCCCATTCTGGATCGAAAATGTCATTGAGCGCCTGCAAATCTTCAAGATCAGAATCGGAATACATTTTAAAAGTTAAAAGTTGTGTGAAAGAGTAGGTGAAAGAGTTGGTGGAATAGATAGTTTATTGTGTAAATTGTTGTGTGAAGATGAGTGTAATATGTAAGTATATTTATAGGTAAAAGTTAAAAAAAAAAAATTAAAAAAGGGGGAAAGTTTAAAAGTTTTTAAAATTTAAAGTTTTTAAAATTTTAAAAAGTTAAAAGTTTAAAAGTTTTTTAATTTGTTTTTTTTTCTTTTACTTCAAACGGTCAAAGGTGGGGGGGAATTAAACAAGCAAATGGGTCTCACGAAAAAGCGATGGAGGGCTTCGGTTATCCGAAGGGGCAAACCGACGATGGCAACTGACGGAGCGGTGTCATCGCCGTCGGTTCGTCGGTTTCAAGCTGACGATAGCCGACGTGAAGCGTTGGGAGTGGCCTTGTGGGATACCATTTCAATAGTAAGGTTCAAATGAGTTCATGATTTTTGAATGAGACTAAGGGAACCAATGATATCATGCCACATGTACAAAGAGAATGTTCCATACTACAAAATCCATTTACCCCAAATATCAATTATCTCACAAACGACAAATCAAAAAATCATGAAACTTGCACCATATTTTTCAGCGTTTTATCCTCTTCGAGTTGCCGTCCCTTAAGGCATTCTTTCGATTAAAAAAATCAGTTTTTTTGTGGGTTTTATAAATTAGTAACACATGTGTTAGTGATTGATTGTACATTTTATTTACGGTTATGGTTAGGGTTTAGGGTTAGAGTTTAGGGTTAAGATTTAGCAGGGTTCATGGTTTAGGGTTTAGATTTTATGTTTTAGTAGGGTTTAGGGTTTATTAGGGTTTAGTATGATTTAGGGTTTAGAGTTTTATAAAGCGGTTAGGGTTTGTGGTTTAGGGGTTAGGGTTTAGGGTTTGGGTTTTAGGGTTTCGGGGGAGAAACCCTAAAACCCAAACCCAAACCCCTAAACCTCAAACCCTAAACCTTAAACGCAACACTTTAACACATGTGTTAGTAACATATGAAACCCACCAAAAAAATGAAGAAGAAAAATTCGTCGGAAGTGATCATTGAGGGACGGCAAATTGAAGAGGATAAAACGCTTAAATTTATGATGCAAGTTTCATGATTTTTCGATTTGTCGTTTGTGAGATAATTGATATTTGGGGTAAATGGATTTTGTATTATGAAACATTCTCTTTGTACATGTGACATGATATCATTGGTTCCTTAGTCTCACACAAATTTTTAGTGTTATTTGAACCTCACCCACCATTTCAATCTCTCAATTCAGCAAACTTATTAAAGAATACCTTGGGCATATTTTTCCTCCTGGACACCCTTTCAATTTCTCAACTCTAAGATCGACATAACTCATTATATATAACTTTTAAGACATGAAAATTCATAAGCATATGGTTTTAGACGTCACCAGCTGATTAATGATGAGGTTGGAATGGGCTCCAACGATAAGCCTACAGTTGCTGATACACTCCTAATATCCTTGAGAGCCAATAATCATATGATATATCCCCTGAATTGTTAAAGAGGATTCGAGGCTAGATTTTCATACGGTTTAAATCGATTAAAATCCTCGATTAAATAAAAGAATCTCACCAGCATCTAAGTAAAATTTCGATCGTCGTCTTCCATTGGTGTAAAATTGATTGTCTTCGTTGAAAATTCGATTGGTGTTAAATCGATTGTCTTCGTGTTCGTGAATTTAGGGCACGCATGGATGGGGGAGAACGAAGGGAGTGAACAGAAAGAGGGTAGATTTGGACTTCGCAATCTTTAGTCCCCTGAAAAGTGAAGCCGGGTCGAATCGGATCCACGCTTTTATTTTGAGAAAACCCGAGGATATAAGATTGAGCATGTTAAGGTGACGTGCAAAAATTGGATTGAGACTTTTATTTTCTATCAGTGTTAAACCCGTGTGATGCATGACTAGCATTATAAAATGTCTTAATATGTGAATCACAAGTAAAAATGATATATGAAATGGTGAAAACTTTCGGATTATAAAAGGAATTTTTTTATTGGTATTAGTGATACTTTATAAATTTTAACCCCTCGAAAATAATTAATAACGGCATATTTTTCCCACAATATATCAATGAAATGAGAAGGTTAAAAAAGATGTGTATGTTATAGATTGAGATTTTTCTAGCTAACAAAAATTATCTATTCATTGTGACCTTTCTGTTTCCTATAGTTATAATATGTTAACCTTGCAACAATTGATAAACAATGTGTACGTTAATAATCTTGAAAAAAATAAATTGTAAAAATTACTATAACAATTTAGACGTTTTATTGAATAACTAATATACATATATATGCACAAAATATAAATCATTCTACAACATTCAAATATATACCTACATTATATAGATTTGAAAAGTTATATAGAATTAATAGAAGTACACGTCTTACCATTCGCATACTGAATTGTAATTAAGTTGTGTGAGATTAAAAAAATATAAAAATAAAAAACTCTTTAAAAAATAGATGATGACCTTGATCTGCCTATTCATAAAGCTTGTATTCAGTTTACTAAATAATAGAAACTGAATTCCCTTAATCTGTAAGATTATAATAAAAAAATTCAAATTAACAAAACTTTAATGAAAGATATAATTACATTAAAAGTAAGTTTTCATAATTTACTAAAAGTTTATTTATTTATTTTTTTAAAAAAGAGAAAGTTAGAGGAATAAGAGTTAAGATTAAAATGAAAAAACTAAAAGATTAAAATTAGAAGGAAAACATAGATTAAAGGATGTCATGAGTTTGAACTATAATAAAAAGTTATAAGTGTTATTATATGACACATTATTTTGAATTAAAATAGTATAATTTAATTTTATTAATTATTAATTATCTTATTAAATGAAAATGATTATAATATAAATTTTAATTGAATATTACCTTATTTGGAATAAGGGTGTAGAAAAATCTACATCATCAACTTTTTTATATGGTGATGACACATAAAATTTATATGATGTGACATGTGTATATATTTGACAAAATAATTAAGGGTTTTCTCCCTTAGTTATAAAGATATATGTGTTTATATTATATATAATTTAAATATAAAACAATATATATTACTATCTTATGACAACAAGGAGGCAGGTTCTATTTATACGGAATAAAGTTTTATTTACACACTTGAAAAGATTGATGGATGTGATAAATTGCAGTGGCATGCTCTCCCATAAGTATCATTTGTTTATCATTTTTCTTGCATATAATATCTACAGTATTAAATTGTCTTTCATAAATGTAGATTAAATAAACATCTTAATTTGTTGTAAACGTTTCAAGCGATAAAAATGTTGTATATTTTAATGCATTGGCGGATTAATGGATACGGTTCAGTGATGCGGAGTATATTTTAACGTCCCAGATTTCGAGAATTTAATTTCGTACGCGAATATAGATTTATTACTAAGTGATATTGTGTAAATAAAGAGATATGGTGAAAAACATAAAATGAATTATCAGTTCCAGACTGTAAAATAAAGGGGATTTAAAATGATATGAAGATAGATACGTGGAATGCATGTGTTTATTTCCTTAATTCCAAAAACATTCCAGTACCTTATACAGTAGCTAAGAAAATCGCAGAAGCCAAATTCCATTACCAAATCTTCAATCAAACTTCAAACTAATCTTCAATCTTTGAATAATCATCTTCTATTATCATCTCTTTCAATCTTCTAATCTTTGTAAGTGATCTTTCATCTTAATTAACCTAGTTCATGGGGGTTTTAAGGGTTTGATAAAATTAGTGCTTTTCGATACGAAATTAGGGTTTTAAACTGATAGAATTGCTATTTATTAGTGTTATGAAGTTCATATGTAAGCATATAATAAGTTAAAAGTGATGAATCTAATAATAATGTTCTTGAATGATTTCTAGGGTTTTACCAATTCTTTATATTATGATGTTAATAAGTTAAAAGGTGTTATTAGTGATGTTAATATAGTGTAAATAACATGTTTATATAAGAAATTAAGAGTAAAATGTTAGTAAAGTGAATTTAAAGTGATTATGATCATGATGGTAGAACTAATGAATGTGTTAGTGAGTAATAATTAGGATTAGTTGAATCAAAGTGGGTGAGGAGTCATATATGATAATTACTTGAATTAATGTATTCTAGTGATTTAAATATGTTGTTATGTGTTGTATGCTTAGGTGTTAAAGAGTTGGGCATATCATCAATTGTTATATCTTGTGAATCTTCAATCAAAAGCTAAGGTGAGTAATATAAGGATTTAATCAAGTATATGGTTGTGTGTGTTTCCGGATTACTCCCGAGTAAGAGGATCATACAACCATGTAAAGTTAATTGTGTTTTAATTGTTTAAATTGTTATTTGTGAAGTGTTAAGACATGAATTGATTGTACATGTTACCGGATAGCTTCCGAGCTAGAGGTGGATACAATCAAGTGGAGATTAAGCGTATTACTTGTATATGATTATAGTGATATGAATAGTGATTGTACATGTTACCGGATAGCTTCCGAGCTAGAGGTGGGTACAATCATGAGTTAGTGATATGAAGCTTATGAAGTTTATGATACAGAGTTGCTAGTTTTACTAGCATAGTGTTTATGTAGCCATGTTATGTATTATTTGGTTAAGTGCTTATATGCTCACTAAGCAAGAGTGCTTATTGTTTAAGTGTTTCATGTTTTAGGTGAAAGTGGACAAGGGAAGGGGAAAGCGGTTAAAGAGGATTAGCGTGGATTGCTTGATGATAGTGTATGGCAAGTTTCTCTTTTATGTCGTTTGGATAAGACTTGTGTAAATCGCCCTTTAAGACATGTTTTAAAAGTAAGTCATGGTGAGCCATGACTTAAGCATTTTTTAAATAGGTTGACTTTGAAAGTCAACAACGATTGTACATGATGTAAATTATGGTTTTCAAGTTTTAAAGTTAATGGTTGAATATGTTTGGTGTTTATGAAATGAAATGATAGTTAAAAATAGTTAAAGTGTGTTTTCATTGGTTATGGAGTGTTGACATGTAGTCAAACCTTCTATTGGTCGATTATGGGTTGTGATTGGCTAGTCAATGGGTCAAAACAATCTTTGTGGGTCAGCGGGTCAAAAAGGGTCAATATGGGTCATTAAATGCACTTACGGGCTAAACCGAGTTAGAGAAGGGTTAAGGGTGTGGTGAAGTGTCTTACCACTTTGTTTTGATGTATATGAGGTGTGGTTAAAAGCACAATATCTTAGCCTTCATGGTTTAAGACTTGGTATGCTCACAAAATGGTCGTTTTTGGGTCAAAAAGAGTCATACGCCAAAATCCCGTGTAGTTGTGAATTTTGGAAAAGTGCAAAAAGAGAAAGTTTCTTTGTGGTCAAATGAAGGTGCTCGTAAATTTTCAGAGTCTAAGTCCTTACCATTTAAAAGTTATGCACGTCGAAAGTTCGTATTTTTAGTTGAAAAAGTGCAGACATGTTTAATGAATCGAAGTATTAAATTACTGAATCAAAGTGTTAAAAATTCACTGAATCAAAGTTAAAAATTTATCGAATCGAAGTGTTAAATCTACTGAATCAAGGTGTAAATGGAGTAAAAAAAGAAAAAAAGAAATATGGTTAGTGAAATCGGGACGTTTCATACATACCTGGATAAGTTGCTAATTTCTGGGATCTATCAAAGTTGTGGACATAGGCCTTAGTGATAATTTTTCTAATACCTGATTGCTGATTTTTAGGCCTTGTTGTTGATTTAGCAACCTGATTGTTAATTTGCCTAAATCCAGACATAGGCCTATATCATGACATAGGCCTTATGCCAGACGGATACCTGATTGCCGATATATGATACCATATTGATGATATCTGAGATCTGATTGCAGATTTCAGATACCTGATGGCTGATTTTTGAAGCAGTTTTCAAAAACTGTTTTGTGGTAACCGTCAATAACGGTTACTTTGACTGTATTAAATCTCTGCATATGTTCATCAAATAAAAGATAGAAAAACACACATAAAACACAAGGATTCAAGGATTTCGTTGCCAAAACTTTGTATAATCTCTAGTCTTATTCCAAAGTAGAATTCGTGAACCCGGGCATCATATAGGGTTAAATTATTGCTTTTGAAAAGTGAACTCCATACACAATTTTAGAGTATATCCGGATTGAAATCAAACCCTATTTCACACAATTTCCCCAACAAAAAAGAGTCACTAATTATTTACTTTAACCATTTCATTACATTAACCCATCCGTTCCAATTTTATTATTTACTTTACCATTTTTATCTATCCCAAAAAAATTATCACTAATAAAAATTCTTATAAATTCTCAATCATTACTTTTACCTAGGGGTGTCGAAAATGTCTGAATCAGAAAATTCAACCCGACTTTAATCGGATTCGGGTAAAACGGATTGGACTATTCGGTTAATCGAATCCAAATAACCCGAATCCGAGTAACTCAAATCTTATTTGGCTTGGATTACGGCTACATAATTTTGAATTTGGTTGATCCGAATAACCCAAAGAAGGGACTAATAATATAAATATATTTTTTTATATATGTTAGTTATGATTAATATGAGTATATCAATATAGAATTAACATATACATCACTTATAATGATTTATATAAAGCATTTAGTATTATTTTGTGAAGACGTGAAAGTTTAAGATATTCACTTATTTGGATAAAAACATAATTTCCGAATTTAAACCAATCCAAACCGAATTCGAATAACCTAAAACCGAATAATCCAAATCTTATTAGGTTAGGATTAAGGATAAATTATAAGCTTGAATGATTTTACCAATTAATCCAAATCTTATTGTCAATAACCGAAAATACGAATAACCTGATCCGAACTACCAAAAACCTGAACAGTTTATCAGTTTATCTGAACAACACCACTACTTTTACTAATTAATTTAACATGTGTTTGAATGATTTTGTTAGGCTCGTATTTGTTAACTTATGACTCATGATTCCAAATGTCGATCTTAACTCGTGATTCACGAACCGACTCAACCTATAATAGTTCATCAAAAAAACATATGTCAAATAACTATCATTATATACTTTGATTTATATGTTGTACTAAATATTACGGAGTACTTATTATAAAGAAACATAAAATAATATAATATGGTATATATATATATATATATATATATATATATATATATATATATATATATATATATAAAACTAATAAAATAATAATACGAGTAATGATTGATAGCCTGGAAAAAAACGTCCCATTTCAAAATTTGCTTGATGTGATGGTGTGTAAATAGCAAACCCCAACAGGGAATATTAATTATGTATATTAAAATAGTTAATACCAATACTTGCATAAGATCTTAAAAATATTAAAATAGTCTTATAACTGGTTTATACATATTATTATTATATAAGTTACAAGTGACGGAAATTTTCGTGACTAACTAATATACACTTCAGTGATAACTAATTTTGTCACTGTCTATTATATCATTGTAACCATAATAATTTACGTCACTAATTTTCATCTCTAATTTCAACCAAACGTGTTTGACATTTAATTTGGTGATCAATTAATGACGACCTGTAAGTTCATCACTAATTAGTGTCGACATGCTTTTTTCATCACTAAGATGAGTGGATAGTCACGTTAAAAAATGTTGTCACTAATTTTTCATCACTAAATGCCTTTTTTCTTGTAGTGAATGGTAACAACAGATTGCCCCTTTTTGCCCACTGGACTCACTAAGTAAATTTAATTTTTATTTATTTAACAAAACAAATACAACTAATTAAAATACAATACACTACAATAATTAAAATACAATACAATAATTTTATGAAATAAAATACAATAATTAAAATTACTTAATAAAAAAACTAAATACTAAAAAATATTACAAATAATTAAGCGTCCAAAGCATTTAATCTGCGAAAGTTTGGTGGAAGGGTCCAAATATGCTCGGTGAGATCGTCCCGTAGTTGGTCATGCACTTTTTTGTCACGTATTTTTTTATTCTTGATTCTCGGTCTCTTACACGAGTCCTAAAATCTCGTCGAGGTCGGTTAGCAGGATCCATCATCTCCTGCTCGATAGTAGATATTGCGAAACTGTTATCCTCTTAATTGGATCATGTTATGTAATAAGACACAAGTGTACAACTGTCTTCGCATCTTGTTGACACTCATAGATCTTCTCGCAATCTTTTAAGTTGCAAACCTACCTTTAATTAAGTACACCAAAAGTCCGTTCGACATCTTTTCTTGCACTTTATTCAAATCTCGTAAACTTAGCTCGTTTATCATCAGCAGGGGACGTATAGGCTTTGCCAAGTGTACACCAATCCGAATAAATACCATCGGCAAGATAATACCCTTTTGTGTAGTGATGTCCATTGACATCAAAAGCTACGGATGGACCGGTTGCATTTTGATGGAATCGAACAACGGATAGTGGTTTAAAACGTTGATGTCGTTGTTCGAACCCGTCATACCATATCAACATGTCGCATGAAGCAACAACTTCAAGCATAATGGTCGGGTGTCCATGATCACCCCTAGTGTACCATCTTTTCCATGCATTTGGGCAATTCTCCATTGTCAATGCATACAGTCAATGTTCCCAAGCATTCCTTTAAACCCATGTTTCTGCTCACGTGTTGCTTATAGCTGAGCAATATTTGTAGCCACCGGCTTTCTCAAATACTCCGTCGAATATAAATCAAAGACACACTTACCTAATTTGTTTAGGCGGTCGGTTGATGTTCTTTCACCCATTTGTAAGTATTCATTGAACATATCAGCGGATGTTCCATACGCCAACTGGCATATGACGAATGTGCACTTTTGTAGCGCGGTAAAACCAAGGCGACCAAGTGCATCCGATTTTTGTTTAAAATAATTTAAGTGCTCAGGAATAGGTTCAATAGAGTAGTCGGATATACCTTGAACGATTCAAATAAATAATTCTCGATGCATACGAAAACATAGTTTGGTCTTGAACTTGGACCGATCTCAATATTTTTTTCAGCGTCGTATTGTTGCATAATATTCAAAAGAAGTTCATCTTTCGAATAAGAATCAAGAAGAAAATTTATCGCATCCATTTTTGAGAAGAAAACTTTTTTGTATGAAGTGTTTGAACTGGGTGTGTGTTTTTGAGGGTGGAAGTGTATACTATATATAGAGTGTAAAACAGAAAAAAGAAATTAAAATTAAAACAAAGCCGTTGAAGGTAAGGGTAAATATTTTTATTTTTTTTGTTTTATTATATATATATATATATATTTGTATTAATTTTTTTGAAAACGTTGCAAAAAGGAAAACAAAAAAAGAAAAATTAATTAAATTCGAGTGGAGCCCACAAGGACGCCCGTTCATCGCATGTTGATACATACGATTCCACGTCACAATGCCGCTGGTTGTGATCATTGTAGCGTTCTCGAAGCCCAAAACGTCCAAACACGAGCGCGATGCGAGTTGTCTTAGTGATTTTATCATTTACATATTTCTTATGTAGCTATCATAGATGGTGAAACATAACTAAAATTGTTCCTTTTCAATTTAAATGATCACGTTAATATTTCAAGTTGGGTACCTTGGGGCAGTCCCAACGGCAAACCGCCAACGGGTTTGCCAACTGATTGGTATTTTGGTGCTATCCGTTTAATCACTTCCAAACCGGTTGGGACTTCAATCGGTTAATCGATTTGTAATCAACTGGAAAAAGTGGGGACCACCGTAATTTTTTTTGTTTAGTGTATAGAAATGGTAGTAATAGTATATGTGAGGTCTAGAAAAATGAAGTGGTTAGTCATTGATGACAGTGAGTAATTGATTGTGAATCAGTTAAAGAAAAGTTAAGGTGGCACTAAGGTGACATAAGTGGTTCAGAAGTGGTTGATAAATGGTCGGGACTCGGTGCCCTTAGTATCACAAACAACGAAAGACATTATATGATGTCGTAAATTCATATAACTCTTTTGAGCATTTTTGACAATACAAGAATGGGGATATTTCAAATTAAAGAGAAATATAACCTTTTATAAATGCCTCAACTCTTAATAGTATAAAATCTAAAATTGAATACAATGAACTTCTATGACCATAATCGACAATAATATAAAATATAAGGACTAAATTTCATTTTACCGAAAGTTGAGCAGAAGCGAACAATGTAAAAATAGAGTCCACCGGAAGAAAGTAATAAAAGCACAAATGCGTAACTAATCAAACTACCCAACAAAGCTCTTGTTTGCGTTGGATCCATATCGCACGTAGTAATCATTATGGCTGTTGAAGAAGAGGAGTTTAATTAGTAAACTGATATGACGAAAATTAGCGATGTTTTGCACTTTGAATCACGATTCAGCTCCCACTTTAGGTATTTCTAATATCTGCTACTTGTTTTATACAAACATTTATGTATTTATTGCTTATAATGTGCTTAATTTCTCGCATTGATCGATACTTATATATACCTGATTCAGTTACATTTCTTTTTTTTTTTTTTAATTATAATACGTAGGGAAAATCATAATGTACTGAAAACCTAATTAGTATCCAAATGCAAATTGATATGATTATTATTGTTTCAATCATGATATCAATTATGACTCATTGCTAATAATTAATTGATATAGTAGGTTGATACAATAGAGGGTTAATTACTCTGAAATGTAATTATTTATAGTCGGACATTCATAATATGCAAGAAAGTACCCGGACTTCTATTATGTGTAATAAACTCTCAGTTTGTTTCAATTGTATGTATTTTGATGACGTGGCAACTTGCAATGATGCCATGTGGCACTTCATACAAATGACACGTATGCAAAAGGATCAAAAGTTGCATACAATAGCATTGAATAACATGTTTATTACACCCAATGAAAGTCCAAATACTTTGTTGCATATTATGAATGTCAGACCATAAATAAGTACATTTTAAAGTGCTTAACCATACAATATATTGTTGTATACTAGATTACTAGTAGTATATAATGTATTTCATTCTACGAAGTAATATAAATTAGGAAACGGAAGGCTAATTGTTATGTATTAGGTGATGAATTGCACACACATTGATTGATGGTAATCTGTTAGTGTGCAAATATGATGACTTTTGATCTTGATAGGATCTCAATATTTTTTCCTTTGTACAAGTTGTTAGAATGTTTCCATGCATTTAGCATACTTTGTCTATATTTAAATAAAAATGTATATCACTTTTTGAGCTTATAGATAGGTAAATACAATTCATCTCCGAGATCGAAGTGTATTTACATTTCTATCTGTTGTTGTTGATGTGTTGTTGTGGTGAGATTGAGTGAGAAATAGGATACTGCTAGTTTGTTACGAATTGACATAAATGATTTCTTGAAGATAATGGTATCGAGGGAAGGATGCATGTTGTAAACATTGCGTTCTTGTCGATATATTGAGACAGAAGGTGCAGTGCAACTATTGTCGATGGGAGTTCAGAGGAGGTGTATACAGACTGAAGTTTCAGAATAAAGATATAAGTCTGTGAGGTCCCACAATAACACTTGTAATTACAAATGTTTTAACTTAAGCTTATGAATTCTTAACAAGTAGTTTGCGGAATAACACTTGTCAAGTAGGAAGATGTATTGTAATCTGTAATATGTATGAAAACAGAATTGTAAACAATGCAAGAACACTTAATTTTTACTAGTCAAAAGCTTCAATATTATTGATAAATAATACGGATACACAAATGTATCAGGGTTACAAGAAACCTTGAAGCTATATAAGATCAACTAACTCTCTTTCAAACATACATTTATCTATCTATATATATCCAAGTGCTTTACTACAAGTACATGCTATTAACTAAAAACTTGCATAAAATCTGCATACAATCTACTTTCTTGAAACCAAGTTTTTCACAACCCACGCTTGCATTAAATGCATTTGACTTTTCTTGTCTGCAGCGTGCACTGTTCTTCAAAAGCATGTCTGTAGTAGGTGTACTATGTTGCAGAGTTGTTGTGCAGAGATCCCACTAAGCAGAACTAACAGATAGTCGAGCAGAACTATCTGTTTACACCAGCAGAACTAATCTTTGCATTCTTCATATCTTGGCAGAATTAACTCTTGAATTGCCCAGCAGAACTAATTGTGAATGTGCTAGCAGAACTAACTCTGGAAGACTATGTCTTCAATAAATGAACAGAGCTAACTCCACCAGCAGAACTAAGTTTTGAAAGCCTAGCAGCATTAACTTCCAGCAGACTAAACACTTAGAATAATTTGACATTAAATGATCTGAAGAATTTAGCCCAACAATCTCCCCCTAAACTTGATCTTTCCCTGAATAGATCCAAGTTTCTCACTTCATGATGTCTGCAAATTTTCTCTTAAGCTCAGCAATCCTTTTCTGTGTTCTCTCCTCACTTTGAGCAACATGTTTTTGTTGTGCCTTTTTATAATATTGCTGCACTTCATGAACTAATGAAGCAGCAGTGTCTAGGTCATCACATTTCATTGTGAGAGAGAGCATTGAGCTTAGCTGACCTAGTGTCCATGGATATTCTGTCCCTATGAAGAAGTAAGCAAACACCCCACTATCTAACTGCACCACATGTACTCCATTATGAGAATAGCAGTACCATCCTTTTGCTCTTGAGGTGTCTTTGTAGAATTCATTCTCAGGATCCATCTCATACAAAATAGAGAGACTATTGTAGACAGTGTGCTCATCACTGTGCTTCTGAGCATTTTGATATTTCCTCATTGCAACAGTCCACATATCGTCTAAGTCATCTCTAGATGAGGTCTTTATGCATCTCCAGAATGACATAAATTTTTCTACTGTACCCCCTGCCCTTATGATTTTCAATTGCTTCCTCATTTCCTCATTAAATTCCCATACCCAATCAATAATAGGAAAATGGACAGCAATGGGTACCTTTGGAGCTTCAACCTCAACCATTGATTTGATTTGTGTCCAATCAACCTCTTCTTCTGCAGTTGGCTCAGATGTAGAAGATGCCACAGCAGGCATTTCTGTTTCACTGTCATCCTTGTCATTTCTGATTGCCATTCTTTTTCTCCTTTTGAGAGGAAGGGTTTCTTTTGGAATTTTTATCTTAAGAGCATCTAGATCCTCTTTTTCTTTCCTTTCCAGTTCTGCTTTGGCCCTAGCCACTTCTGCTTTCCTTCTAAGCAGTTCTTGTTCTGCTGCAGTTGGAGTTTTTGCCTTTTGAGCAACTGCACTCTTTGACTTCTCTTCACGAGCCTTTTGTGTGCTCAAATCAATATCCCTTTGAATTTTGAGATATATCTTCTCCAGCTCATAGAAGTCCATTCCCATCAACTCTTTTAGAGTTTTCCCAGTAGTGTTCTTGACAACCCTGGCATACTGATCTTTTAATTGCCTTTGAGTGGGTGCCCTTTTCCTTTTCTCCTCTGCTCTCTTCTGGGCCTCATGCTTCCTCCTCTGCTCAAGCATGTCCAGATACCACATTAACCTTTGATCAGCAGTGAACTCCTCCATTTGAGCATTGTGAGTTCCATCTGCTAGAAGATGATCAAAGTAAACCTGCTCCTCAGGTGTCATCATAATTTTCACATCATCACCCACATCCACCTCAACAAATTGAGTTCTGCTCTCTCTGTCAAACTGGGCTTGCAAGTGTCTAGCAACCCTTTCACTTACCTCCTCCATCTCCTTTCTTTTCAATGGTTTCACAGGCTCAACCATTTTTTCTTTTCCTTTGCCCAATTCCATTGTAGGTTTAACCTGTGATGAGGTAATCTCAGAGATAGATATACCTTTTGAGCTTTTCTTTGGTGCTGTGCTCTCTGCCACCTTTAGAAGTGCATCTGCAGCACTCTTTTCAATCTCTGCTATAGCAGCAGCACCATCCTTTTCTTCAGGAATAGCAGATTTAACCATTTCTGGTTCATTTGGCTTAGCAGAACTAACTGGTGCACTAGCAGAGCTAATTTTTGCACCAGCAGAACTAACTTCTGCATCTGCTACCCTAGCAGCACTATCATCTAAACTAGCAGCACTAACCCCAGCAACACTATCTAACATATCCTTAGCACTTTCCTTTGCAGCCTCAGATACATCTTCATCTAGTACCTCTAGAATCACACTACTAACCACATTCCCCAGCTGCTCAGCATTGACATCATCATGTATGCTGTCATCAACCTCTATTACATCATCAAAGGGTTTCTCTGCTTCCCCTGCACCAGTAAACATAAATTGATCTACATTCTCTTCCTCACTGGTGGTTTCATCAACAAGCATCCTTTTCAGTCCTATTGACTTACTTTTAGCCATGCTTTTGGATTCATCCCTCTCTTTCATTAGCAGCTCAACCATTTCCCTTAGCCTGGCAATCTCTGCCTTCTGTTCCTCTACTTCCTTAGTCAACCTGGTACAAGTATCCATCAATTCCTTTAAACTAATGCTATCCTCACCATTGCCAGAAGTGTTACCCTCTTTTAATGGATCATTGGAAGATTTAGCCAATGTCTCAGACCTGGTCTGAGCATCATCAACCCCCAATGTGGTTTCTTGGCACCTGGGACCACTAGATATATTGATATCCAATGGGTCCTCAGCAATAGAGGAATCCAAAGGAATCTCTATATCTTGTGTTGCCATGGATTGGGTCTTAGTTCCTGTACCACTGTCCTGTTCTCCTGCTGAGGTAGCAACAGTAGTGGTAGCCCTTTCCACATGGTCTCTCTGCTCCTGATTGACCACCTCATTTGTATTTTTGGGCTGAGACAATTGAGGAAGAGGAGCCTCAACTGCCTGTTTCTTAGCCTTTTTGGCTTTAGCTGTGGTAGGCTTAGGGTCCCTTGTTTTCTTTGGTTTTGAAACTATACCACTTGGTTGAGAAGCAGTGGGTGTTTCTGCTTCCTGTGGCATAGTGGAAGGCCTGTTCAGCATATGTTCTGTTAAATTGGTCACCTTCCCAGAAAATTCTTTTCCTTTGACCATCCCATTTCTCTTCATGTTTGAAAATGTTTTTTTTTGAAAGGTTGGAGAGAATGATTCTACCCCCTGTTTTGGGTAGATCTGGGATTTCCTGGTCAATGATGTGTTGTAAAAATCTTGGATACATTAGAAATTTATCTTTTGGCTTTTCAAGATTGTTTACCATCCCATTAAAGATTAATTTAGAAAAGTTAAATTTTTCATTGTTGGCAAGACAGATTAAAGCAGAAGCTATGTTACTGCTAAACTGCTCCCATGAAGTTTTCTTTTGGGAAATACAGTGTTGTAGGGTATGGATTAAAAATTTCCATTGTGGGGAGAAGAGTTGTTTGTAATATGTTAATCTTTCTGTTCTCTCCCCCTCATACCCGTACAACACTAACTGATCGTGTATCTGAGAGGTAGCATAGCATTCCATACCATCTGCATCATCTAAGAAAAGATGAGCACGTATGGAAGCTTCAGTAAGAGTAATGCTTTTCTCATTTATCTTGGTTGTGATTGATTTAACCCCATCTACTTCTGACACCACAGCAGATGTCCAGAAGTCATGAATATGTGAAAGAAAGATAGAGGGGTTAACAGTAAGTGCAAACCTTAAAGTTGTACACTTTATGAAGTCTATGACTTCATGGTAACCATCAGATTCCTGTGGTTTGAGTAGAAAACCACAAACGTTATGCTGGTCACCGTATGTAAGAGTTTTGATCGAAGAAGACGATGAAGATGCCATTTTTGTGAAAGGTTAGGTCGAAGATATTTTGAGAGTGTTTTACAGAAGATAATTTCAATTTTCAATGAAAAAGTGCAAGTGGTTTGAAAAAGTGTAGTGTGTGGCAGAATAAATACCCTTTTAAAGTGAACAGTGCGTTCAAGCCCTAAAATAACACTAGCAGAATTAAAGTTGGAAAAAGTTACTGGCAGAATTAACTTTGGCAGACTTAACTCTGGCAGAAGTAATTCTTAGCAGAATTAATGCTAGCAGTATTAATTCTAGCAGAATTAATTCTAGCAGAATTAAGTCTAACAGAATTAATACGAGCAGAATTAATTCTAGCAGAATTAACTCTAGCAGAAGTAACTTTACCATTTCTGCACACTTAGACAAGTCCACGTCACTCGTTTATTAATAATGCTGGCAGAACTAAGTTATGCTAGCAGAATTAATATTGTTGAAAATTGAGTTAGCAGAACTAACACCCTTTGAGTATTTAATCCTGCACTGTTAGCTTAAAAATACAATATAACCAGCAGAATTAATTTGTACAAGCAGAACTAAATAAGATAATCACTATTTATACTAGCAGAGCTAAGTCATGACAGTATTAAATATTGAGAATCTTATAATTTCTGCTGTGACGGGCTAAAGTATCAAGTAGAGCCCCATGTGTAAAACATTTCAAAATTAAATAATGATCATAATGAGCTGTTCATCATACCAATACCAGTAACCAAAAATGTAAATCTGCCAACATCAAATGCTTTTGTGAACAGATCTGCAAGTTGGTTATCTGTGTGGATTTTAAAAATTTGAATTAATCTTTTCTCATTACAATCCCTTATGAAGTGATATCTAATTTCGATATGTTTTGTTTTAGAGTGTTTCACAGGGTTATTAATGATACTTATAGCAGCAGTATTATCAATATACATGGGAGTATTTAGGAAAGTCAAACCATAGTCTAGCATTTGATTCTGAATCCATAGAATCTGAGCACAGCAGCTTGATGCAGCAACATACTCTGCTTCTGCTGTTGAAGTAGACACAGTGGTTTGCTTTTTGCATTGCCAAGATACTAATCTATCTCCCAAGAATTGACAGCCTCCAGAAGTTGACTTTCTGTCCAAATTATTACCCCCATAATCACTGTCAGAATATGCTACCAAGTTGAAGGAAGAATTCTTTGGATACCATAGGCCTAATTTTGGTTGACCTTTAAGGTATTTAAAAATTCTCTTCACAGCATGAAGATGAGACAATTTAGGATTTGTTTGAAATCTTGCACACACACATACTGCAAACATGATATCTGGTCTACTAGATGTGAGATACATCAGTGAACCTATCATGGATCTATAGAGATGTTCATCAACATTCTCCCCCTCAAGATCTGCAAGTAATGGCTTGTGTGTTTCCATAGGAGTGCTTGCAATCTTTGCATCACTGAGCTTAAACTTATCCAAAATGTCCTTAACATATTTGTCCTGACTTATGAAGATACCATCTGCTTTCTGCTTCACTTGAAGACCAAGGAAGAAAGTCAATTCTCCCATTGAACTCATCTGAAATTTCTGATGCATAAGAGATTCAAATTCTTTGCACAGACTGTCATTTGTTGAACCAAAAATAATATCATCTACATAGATTTGCACTAGTAGGATATCATTCTTAATTCTTTTGATGAACAAAGTCTTATCTATTGCACCTCTTTTGAATCCATTATCCAGCAGATACACAGATAAAGTATCATACCAAGCTCTAGGAGCTTGATGCAGTCCATAAAGTGCTTTATCCAATCTGAGCACTTTATCAGGATGCTTGGGATCCTCAAACCCTGGTGGTTGGCACACATATACTTCTTCATCTATTTTCCCATTTAAAAATGCACTCTTAACATCCATTTGGTATACTTTAAAGTTCTTGAAGGAAGCATAAGCTAAGAACAGTCTAATAGCCTCAATTCTTGCCACAGGTGCAAATACCTCATCATAATCAATTCCCTCTTCTTGGGTGTATCCCTGTGCAACCAATCTAGCTTTGTTCTTAATCACTATGCCCCTTTCATCCTTTTTGTTCCTGTATACCCATCTGGTACCAATAGCCCTTTTTCCTTTGGGTAGATCCATTAAAGTCCACACATTTTGAATCTTGAATTGAAGTAGCTCCTCTTGCATAGCTTCAACCCAGCTTGGATCTTTCAAAGCTTCAACAGCTTTCTTGGGCTCAATCTGTGACAGAAAACAAGCAAACAAAGAAAAATTTGCATTTTCATCAAGAGTTTTAGATGACCTTCTTGTTTGCATAGGAGCATCAATTGCTCCAATGACATTGTCCAATGGCATGTAGCTTTTATGAGCTTGATACTGTGGACCAGCTGCCATTTCTATCCCAGATTCCAGATTGGTCAGATTGTGAACTAGATCTGTGTCTTCTTGAATCATTTGACCACATGATTCTGACACTTCCAACCTTGCTGGTTGTTGCTCTTCTTGTGCATCTTCATGTGATGCTTCTTCTTGTTGAGAGCATTCTGGATTTGATGATGCATTTCCATCATCATCTGCACCATTATCATCCAAATTTGATGAAATGGGAACTGAACTCTGTTGTTGATCAGGGGTGGAAGATTCAAGTACTGCAGGTGGGTCAGGTAGCCATGTTGGAAACAAAACAAACTGTGGTGGTTTGCTTGTTTGTTGACCAGTAGATGTACATGCATTCACATTTGTACTTGTACCTGCAATTGATGACTCATGCATATATCTAAAAGATTTGGTTAATGCATCAATGTCAAATAGATGTTCTGGACCTTTACCTAAAGAATTTGGTGTGTGTTCATTAAAGGTCACATCTAAGGTCTCTTCCACAATTCTTGTTCTACTGTTGAACACTCTGTATGCTTTTCTTTGAAAAGAGTATCCAACAAAGAATCCCTCATCAACTTTGCTTTGAAACTTGCCTAAGTGATCTTTGGTATTCAAGATAGTAACAGGACAACCAAATGGTTTAAGAAAACTAACCAAAGGTTTGTTATTTAAAAATAACTCATAAGGTGTCTTGTTGTGAGGCTTAACAATTAATACCCTGTTCTGGACATAACAAGCAGTGCTAATTGCTTCTGCCCAGAAGGTCATTGGTAGCTTAGCATCTGCTAACATGGTTCTAGCAGCCTCAATAAGTGTCCTATTTTTCCTTTCTGCAACTCCATTCTGTTGGGGAGTTCTAGGAACACTATATTGTCTATCTATACCTTTAGATTCACAGAATTTGTCCATCTCTTGATTTCTAAATTCTGTTCCATTGTCACTTCTAATGATTTTGAGCTTTCTGTTAGTTTGATTTTCAATCTTAATGATGAATGATCTTAGAATTTCTCCACTTTCATCCTTGGTTCTAAGAAAGAATACCCAACTAAATCTGCTGTAATCATCAGTGATCACAAGGCAATATGACTTTTTACCTATACTACTCACATTTGTTGGTCCAAATAAGTCCATGTGCAGTAAATGTAAAGGTGAGTCAATAGAGTTCAGTGACTTGGCCTTATAAGAGGATTTATGTTGCTTGCCTTTTTGACATGCAACACAGTGGTCATCACATGAATAGGTTTTCTCAGGTAAACCTCTGACAAGTTTTCCTTTAACAAGTTTGTTTATTGTTTTGAAATTCATGTGACACATCCTTCTATGCCAAAGGTCAGATTCATTGACAGTTGCCTTTGAAATAAGGCAACTCAGTTCAGGTTTTGGTACAAATTTAGTCAATTCACAGCTATACATGTTGTTCTTTCTGGGAATTTTCATTAAGATCATTTTGGGGTCAAGAATAAACTTCTCAGAAAGAATACAACATTCTGTATCATTAAAGAAGACTGGGTTCTTTTTCTCTGTGATTTGACTAACACTCAACAGATTGTACCTCAATTGTTCAACAAAGTATACATCATTGAAGCTCATGTTGTCACTGTTGACATTTCCCATTCCTGTAATCCTTCCTCCTCTAGGATTACCTCCAAATGCAACAGGACCTCCATCTATAACTTTGAAGTCTTCTAATCTGCTTCTATCTCCTGTCATGTGCCTAGAGCATCCACTGTCAATGTGCCATAAGCTTTTCTTCTTGCTCTGCACATACAAATGATAGAAGGTCAGTTTCTCTTGGGAACCCAAACCAATTTGGTTGTGGGTGTCCCTTTCTTGTCAACAGCATCAACTCTTTTGAATGTAATTGATGCTGGTGACTGTGCAGTTGGTTTCCAGACCCAACTAATGTTTGACCTGACAGCATTAAGTGGTTTGGCAGAATTAATTTCTGAACCACCTAATTTTTGCCTGGCAGAACTAACTTTGGTTAACTTTTGCTTGGCAGAGTTAACCATGTAATTTTGCTTAGCAGAATTAACCTTGGTTAACTTTTGCTTAGCAGAGTTAACTTTGTAGTTCTGCTTGGCAGAATTAAAGTTTGTGTTGGTCATGTTAGTTCTGTTGGCTTTGTTTTTAGTCAACTTTCCTGCACTTCCTTTTGGTGCAGCAGAGTTAACTTTTGCCTTTGACTTTTGGAATACACTGGCAGAATTAACGTTTGCTTTGAAGTTTTGGTGGTTAATTCTGGCAGCATTATTCCACAAGGATTGTTTACTCTGTTGAGCCTTGGGGTTATAATAACAATCCTTTTGAAGATGATTGAATCTTCCACAGATGAAACAAGTTTTCTCATCTACTCTTTTAAAGTTTGGTCCAAGTTTTTGAGAAACCATGTCATTCCAGTTTCTTTGGTTTCCCCTTGGAGTTTTCTTTGATTTAGAAGAAAGTGATGAGTTAGTAGAACAATTGCATTTAGTACATTTAACAACAACAATTTTATTATGTTTAGGTGTGTTAGCAGATGTACTAGCCTTCTTTTGCAAGTTTATTTTGGCTTTTTCTTTAAACAGTTTCTTTCCTTCTGCTAGTTTCTTAGTGTTTAACTTAGACACTAGCTTAGTGACAGAAATTGGTTTTGAATGAACTTTTTCATCTGTCTCAGATTCAACTTCATCATCTGATGTCCACTCAGAAATTTCCACCTTTTCCAGATCCATTTTATTTTCACTTACTTCAATGATTGGATCTGTCTGCTTGACTTCATCTATCATTTTCTCCTTAAGCTTACTTATGTCTAAGTCGGTTTTAGGAGGCATGTAGATGTGATTGTAGGGTGGAGGTACACTATGAAGATTATAACCTAAGCCAGTTTTAATCTTATCATGAATTTGGCTTCTAATCAGGTTTTGAACACTTTCAGAAGCATTCTCTAGTTCAGTTACAGTAAGTTTGATGCTTTCTTTTTCAGCAGTAACTTCAGCTAGTTTCTTAAGTAGCTCATCAACCCTATTTTGCAACATTTCTTTTTCAAAGTTGGCATATTTGAGGTCATAATCATATTGTTCCTCCTTTTTCTCATATACCTTTATTTGTCTCTCTAAATCTTCTATTGCTAGGGTTGTATGTTGGCTTCTAATGTCCCAATCCCTAAGTTCTTTACAGATACTAGCATTATGGTCCCTATAATGTTTGACAGTTTTCTTGCATATATTGGAACATAATTTAGCTTGTACCTCATAGGGAACTTCATCTGAGGTGCTCTCTTCTCCAATGGCCATGAGTGCATGATTTTGTGGCTCTAATTCTGCTTGATCACTCCAGTCATACCCCATACCATCCTGAGAAACCAGTGCATTTGGAGTAGACTCTTGAACAGCTACATTTCTCTTCTGAGGTCCATTATAAGTAGCATTGTAGCCTCCAGATCTCTGTCCACTCATCTCCTGTCTAGGAGATCTGCATTCCCTGGCAAAGTGACCCAATTTGTGGCAATTATAGCACTCAACCTTGCTTTTATCAAACCCCACATTATCATCCCTTTTTCCTGCAAAATTATTTCTACCAGTTCTCTGCAGGAACTTCTTCACCCTCATGGTGATCATAGCCATTTGCCACTTTATGTCCATTTCCTCCAGATCATCTGGATTAATCTGTTCCAATTCCTCACTTGTCAGTGAAGAGTTCACATGACTAGCAAAGAAAGCTTCAACAACCTGATCTGTAGTTCTGTCTTGAACTACAGATGAAGAGCTTGACCCTCCACTTTTTACAGCAGGTACAGATCCATATCCCTTAGGGTCTGTTTTGGCTCTTCCCATTGACATGAATGCAGCATTTTGTGAACTCTGAGCTTCACCACTGCTCTGCTTTCTGCTTTCTACTTCAGGCTCAAAAGCTATAAGATCATTGTATAGATCATTTAGCTCTTTGTCATCTAGATCACTTCTCTGTCTTAGACCAACTGTGTACATAGTCCATTCCTCACCTAATGATCTTAAGAACTTCCTGTTCAGATCATCTTTGTCTATGACAACTTTGTGGTTCTTCAACTCACCAACAAGCTTTCTGTACCTGTTGAACACTTGAGTTAAAGTTTCAGTTTTGACAGAACTGAAGTTCTCAAACTGTTGTTTGAGCAGTGATCTTTTGTTCTTCTTTGTGCTCTCATTTCCTGCAAATCTTTTATCCAATTCCTCCATGAGCACTTTTGCATCATCCACCTGCTCAAATTCACTTTGATATTCATTAGGAATAGCAAGTAATAATGTGCTTAGAGCTTTGAGTTCAGTAGCTCTTTCTCTTCTTTCTTGTTCAGTGGTTGGTGTACCCCTGGGCAGCCTAGCACCATTCACATCAGTTTTATACTTAGGACCATTCTCCACAATGTCCCATAATTGATAATCTGTAAGCAACATATGTTGCTTAATTCTATTCCTCCACATATTATATTCATCTGCTCTAAGAATAGGAATTCTAGACACCTGAACACCCTCTACAAGTTCTGATGCCATTGTAAACAAACAAACTTTAATACAAACTATACTCTGAACAGATCACAGTTCTTTCTTTTCTTCCTTAATTCAAAGCTCACACATGCTCTGATACCAATTGTGAGGTCCCACAATAACACTTGTAATTACAAATGTTTTAACTTAAGCTTATGAATTCTTAACAAGTAGTTTGCGGAATAACACTTGTCAAGTAGGAAGATGTATTGTAATCTGTAATATGTATGAAAACAGAATTGTAAACAATGCAAGAACACTTAATTTTTACTAGTCAAAAGCTTCAATATTATTGATAAATAATACGGATACACAAATGTATCAGGGTTACAAGAAACCTTGAAGCTATATAAGATCAACTAACTCTCTTTCAAACATACATTTATCTATCTATATATATCCAAGTGCTTTACTACAAGTACATGCTATTAACTAAAAACTTGCATAAAATCTGCATACAATCTACTTTCTTGAAACCAAGTTTTTCACAACCCACGCTTGCATTAAATGCATTTGACTTTTCTTGTCTGCAGCGTGCACTGTTCTTCAAAAGCATGTCTGTAGTAGGTGTACTATGTTGCAGAGTTGTTGTGCAGAGATCCCACTAAGCAGAACTAACAGATAGTCGAGCAGAACTATCTGTTTACACCAGCAGAACTAATCTTTGCATTCTTCATATCTTGGCAGAATTAACTCTTGAATTGCCCAGCAGAACTAATTGTGAATGTGCTAGCAGAACTAACTCTGGAAGACTATGTCTTCAATAAATGAACAGAGCTAACTCCACCAGCAGAACTAAGTTTTGAAAGCCTAGCAGCATTAACTTCCAGCAGACTAAACACTTAGAATAATTTGACATTAAATGATCTGAAGAATTTAGCCCAACAAAGTCCCTGTACAGAAGTGCCCGATGATGTCCATGATCATATAGGGAGTTATCGAGTTCACCCCAGAAACAATAAGCTCATAAGAAACAGAATCTTAATCTTTTAGAAGTAGGCAATGTACAACAGAATATCACATCTGCTAGTGGTGGTGAAAATCGTAATAACCATGAATCTAATGGGCATTATAACAGTACCATATCCACATTTGATCTTCCCACTTCCGTATTTGAGCCCACGACTAGTTGTTGATGATATCCAAAGGCAAAAGCAAGACAATGCTGATAACAAGGTTGCTTGATTCTTTTTCCACAATGCCATTCCTTTTAATGCTGCAAAATCCATGTACTATCATGAAATGTTGGATGCTGTTGCCGAATGTCGAGCAAGTTATAAGGCTCCAAGTTATGAAAAGATGAAATCTTCTTTACTTGAGAGAGTAAAAGGTGATTTTGAGGACACAAGAGATAAAGAGATGAAGGGAAGGAATCAGGTTGTACAATCTTGTGTGATAGTTGGTGCAATGGTAAGACGAAATCACCGATTGTATTTTCTAGTTACGTGCCCTAAATGTTGCGAATTGAATGGGTTTTGCATTCCCCTTCCTTCCTGTTTATGAGACGGACGAACCATAGTATACACACAACGATAATATAACAGATAATTGGAGAGTTAATACATACACGAATGGGTTAATGTTTCTGATTACATACCATCATACTTATAGTTTTCTAATCGGTATCTATAAACCGGTGCAACTGTTAACAAGGGTTGCCGAATTGGTGGTTATAACCGGTTTACCAATTTCTATTTACACTTTGAAACCTTTGTTTAATAAACATATACATAACCATCTAAAACATAAGTATGTGTATGTCACTATAGTCCAATACTCCCTCCTATTGACAAATGCATTCTTCACTCCTTGTTTTACTTCGAATCATGGCTAGAACAACCATCTTCATAAGTGTTGCAGTACTCCACGATGCTTCGTTCTTCTTCACTGTTGTTGTATTCCACCACCGTAGTATTTTCGGTTGGTGTTTTCCCCCTTTTTCCGGTCACAGTTTTTTTTTTTTTTTGAATCAGAGGCCTATGCTCTGATACCAATGTTGCGAATTGAATGGCGTTCGCATTCCCCTTCCTTCCTGTTTATGAGACGGACGAACCATAGTATACACACAACGATAATTTAACATATAATTGGAGAGTTAATACATACACGAATGGGTTAATGTTTCTGATTACACAGACCAGCATACTTATAGTTTTCTAATCGGTATCTATGAACCGATGCAACAGTTAACACGGGTTGCCGAATTGGTGGTTATAACCGGTTTACCAATGAATATTCACACTTTGCAACCTTAATTTAATAAACATATACATAACCATCTAAAACATAAGTATGGATATGTCATTATGGACCTAATCCCGTTCATTGCTTGGATATTATGGTATTTAGTGTCTTATGTAATATGTGTATAAGCCAAAGGGCTTAGTGTGTCAAGAATAAAATAGAGTTTATAGGAAGTTATGGGAAGTTAGTTATGAAAAGACATGACTGTTGGTGAACAGTCACGATTACGAATATACATGTCTTCTCGTAAAGAGCCATGATGGTTCGGTTTTATGTCTATATAAACAAGTGTCTGATTGTCTATTCATTAACCCAATAATACGATTATTATATCAGTAAATTCTAGTGTCTTTGTGAATCAACGATTAGGGACAACAATTGGTATCAAAGTGTAAAAAACTATAAGTATGATAGTCTGTAATCTGAAACATTAACCCATTCGTGTATGTATTAACTCTCCAATTATCTATTATATTATCGTTGTGTGTATGCTATGGTTCGTTTGTCTCATAAACAAGAAGGATGGGGAATGCGAACCTCATTCAATTCGCAACATTGGTATCAGAGCAAAACCATATTCGGTCATGGTGAAAAACCTGTGATACTTGGAAACTGAAATCTGTGGGGAACAAGGCTCAGATTTCGTTTGCCTTGTTCAAGAAGGGTACTTGGAACCGCAAACGAGAAGAAGTTTTGAGGAAACTTGGAAGGCTCAGATTACACAAAAGGTGGGAAGTTTCAAAGAAAAAGGAATTCGCGCGGAAAGAGAAATTGGCGCGAAAGATGAAACGTGCTAGATGCTATATATGTAGGATTAAAGGCCATGCTTTTTGGAACTGCCCAAATCGAAACACAAACACTTATCACAAAGTCGCGATCTGTGATTAGAAGCCAGAAAGTAAAACAACGGTTGTTAAGGAGTGCAAAGCGGATTCATGCCAAATTCGAGGAAAGGCTGATTCGATGGTGATAGGGAGATATTCCATGAATTGGAATTTTGGCATGCAAGCAAAACCTTCTCTAATCATGTAGCATCGTCAATGGAAGTATTTTTTTAATTTCAAGGCATTAGATGATGCAAATAAAGAAACAGGCTGTTTTATTCGAAATAAAGGAATTGGGGAAGTTTTGGTTACTTGTAATGATTCTGAATTGATTGTTCCTAGTGTCTTGTATGTGCTAAATTTGGGTATGAATATGCTTAGCCTCTCACAATTGAATGCTCAAGGTTTTGTAGTTTAATTTTTAGAGAATCGTTGTGTGATAAGTAGGATGTTTGAGAAAGTGAAACTAGTTCGAAAACTAGGAATGATGAAACCGAATTGGTACCCTTTGATGAAGAAAGGTTGGATGAACTCGAAAAGATCACTAAAAGGATGTTGGTTGAATATGTGAGTCGAAATTGCAATAGGGTTGGTGACTCAAGCAACAAGGGCTTTTATGGTGATAAATATGGAGAGGAAATGGTCATTCCCACTACTCTAAACAGCGTAATTGGCTTTTTAGATCAGATTGTAGTTGGGAAATTTAGTGAGAATGTGAAGGATACATATTCGAAGAACTTTGACGAAATGGTCTTGTAGTTTCTTGCCCCATTTTCCTTTGTATTCGATTCACGAGTGGGCAATCTAAGTACTCTTTATGAAACCACAAGACCATTTTGTCAAAGTTCTTTGAATATGTATCCTTCACATTCTCACTAAAATTCCTAACTACAATCTGATCTAAAAAGCCAATTACGTTGTTTAGAGTATTGGGAATGACCATTTCCTCTCCATATTTATCACCACAAAAGCCCTTGTTGCTTGAGTCACCAACCCTATTGCAATATTGACTGACATATTCAATCAACATCCTTTTAGTGATGTCTATTCGTATGTTCTTTTCGAGTTCATCCAACCTTTCTTCATCAAAGGGTACCAATTCGGTTTCATCATTCCTAGTTTTCAAACTAGTTTCACTAATTTCCACTTTCTCAAACATCCTACTTATCACACAACGATTCTCTAAAAAATTAACTACAAAACCTTGAGCATTCAAATGTGAGAGGCTAAGCATATTCAGCACATACAAGACACTAGGAACAATCAATTCAGAATCATTACAAAACCAAAACTTCCCCAATTCCTTTATTTCGAATAAAACAGCCCGTTTCTTTATTTGCATCATCTAATGCCTTGAAATTAACAAATACTTCCATTGACGATGTTACATGATTAGAGAAGGCTTTGCTTACATACCAAAATTCCAATTGATGGAATCTGTCCCCATCACCATCAAATCAGCCTTTCCTCGAATTTGGCATGAATCCGCTTCGCACTTTTTAACAATCGCTGTTTTACTTTTCTGGCTTCTCATCACATATCACGACTTTGTGTTTTTGTGATAAGTGTTGCGCTGCATTTCGGTTTGGGCAGTTCCAAAAAGCATGGCCTCAAAACTTCTTCTCGTTTGCGGTTCCAAGTACCCTTCTTGAACAAGGCAGATTTCCTTGTTCCTAACAGATTTCGGTTTCTAAGTATCAAAGGTTTTTCACCATGACCGAATCTGGTTTTGCTCTGATACCAATATTGCGAATTGAATAGGGTTCGCATTCCCCTTCTTTCCTGTTGATGAGACGGACGAATCATAGTATACACACAATGATAATATAACAGATAGTTGGAGAGTTAATACATACACGAATGGGTTAATGTTTCTGTAATGATTACAGACCATCATACTTATATTTTTTTAATCGGTATCTATGAACCGATGCAAATGTTAACAAGGGTTGCCGAATTGGTGGTTATTGTTGGTAATCAAATAGCACAACTCACTCTTAAAAAACTCAAAACATAGCAAAAAAATTGGCTGCTGTGCAAAAGACGCACAACAAGAAAGAAACCAAAAAAACGTTAATTGCTACATTTTCACTCTATATCCCAATTAAACAGTACATGGCTTTAAATAAGAAAACTCCTAAAAACAAGCTACCACTCATGCTAGAACGTCGCTACTTCTTGAAATGCTAAAAACCAGGAAACAAACAAGACTAAATCAACTAATACCTACGTCCATAATGACTAGCAACTGACCAGAGACCCATGAACCAAACAGTAACCCACTGACACGTGAACAATACCCGATTAACCCAACAATCACCCCCTTAATCGTTTTGTTCACTACACTTGAAAACATCTCCTGTGACTTTTATCCCGGACACGTTCTTCACCATCCCGACTTCTCCCGGACAATCCGACCTCTCCTCGGTCACGTCCAAAGTCTCCCGATGCGAACCACCAAAGCCACAATGTTTACAATCCGTGTTTTTCTTCCTTGTCTCGGTCTGACTGTCTTCTTTCCATTCCTTCGTGACAGCCCCACACCGTTGACGACATACCTTGATAGCTATAAGCTTCTCTGTTCCGAGCAACCATTTTGAGAGCCTCTTCCACTGGTCAAGAAAACAAGGTCACAGCGACCTCTACTTCTACTTCTTCCGTCACCCACTAAACGGACTGAACAAAGCCACTTGCTTTGATGTTTCTTGCTACCCGTTTATCCCGCACCACCGGTAAGACTCCTTTTAAAACTTCAACTCTTTTTCCGATCATACCCGTTCCAAGATCACTCTTCTACCGACCAAGAAAACAATCTTCCGAGATCTACATTCTTCTTGCATTTGCACAACGAACCAATTCCAAAACCTCCTGCTTTGATGGAGTTTTCCCGTTCGTCTCACGCACTACGTCGGTTAGTGTCTTCTACCCGAACGGTCTTGATCAAAGATTGCAACCATACACCCCGAGCACTCGAACCTTGCTCTAATACCAAGTGTTGGTAATCAAAGAGCACAACTCACTCTTAAAAAACTCAAAACATAGCAAAAAAATTGGCTGCTGTGCAAAAGACGCACAACAAGAAAGAAACCAAGGCCACTTCTTGAAATGCTAAAAACCAGGAAACAAACAAGACTAAATCAACTAATACCCACGTCCATAATGACTAGCAACTGACCCGTGACCCATGAACCAAACAGTAACCCACTGACCCGTGAACAATACCCGATTAACCCAACAGTTATAACCGGTTTACCAATTCCTATTTACACTTTGCAACCTTTTTTTAATAAACATATACATAACCATCTAAAACATAAGTACATGTCATTATAGTCAAATACTAAAGCTACGTTGTATCTATAATCTGTGATATATCTAGACATGCCGATAATGCTCAGTTCTTGTATGAGTTAATCGAGTTTGGAATACAAGATGTTGTCCAAGTGTTGACGAATAGCACTTCTAGTTTTGCTAATGCTGGAAGACTTTTAATGGCTAAGCACCCTTCGTTATTTTGGTCTGCTTGTGCTTCACATTGTGTTAATATGATTTTGGAGGATTTTAATAAGCATGAGTGGGTCAATACAGTACTGGAAGAAGCAAGTATGAATACTACATACATGTACAGTCACACATGGATTGTGAATATAATGAGAAAATATACTGGTGGAATGGAGTTGATCCAAACAAAACATCCTAATTTCGTTGCCAAATTTTCCCGCTAAGGTCGCTTGTTATGTAAGAACAATTTAGAGAACATGTTTTTCTGGGGCAGAATGGTTATCATCAACTTACTTCAAATGACCTGATTTCCAGTCTGTTAAGTCTTTGATGTATTACGGAAGGTTCTGGAAGTGTGCAAATGAGGCTGTAAATGTGTTTGAGCCATTAGTTAAAATGCTTAGGATTCTTGAAGGTGACTTGCCTGCTATGGGCCTATATATACCAGGCAATAGAGAGGGCATAGATGGTAATCAAGGCATATTATAATGGTATTGCATGAAAGTAAATGCCAGTTTGGGAGATGATTGATAGAAGATGGAACACACGGCTTCATTCACCGTTACCTGCAACAGCTGCAATTCTGAACCCTTCAATCATATATGGCCCTGATTGTAAGATTGATCCGAGGATAGTGATTTCAAGAAGTCATACTAAAAGTGGCTTCTTAAGATAGAATGAAGTCTGGAATCACCAAGGAGCACGCTCTCTACCTAAATACTCAAGGTGCTCTTGGAACCGATTTTGCAATATTCGCAAGGACGCAGATGCACCAGGTATATTTTAATTTTCCCCTTCTATGACCTTGTATTTGCATGGATTATTTGTTCTTTTTTTTCAACAAAGCATGCTCAAGATCATTGTTAGTGTAATGTTTTTCTTTTGTCAGTACACCTATTTTGCAACAAAGTATGCTTAAGATCATTATTAGTGTCCTGCTTTTCTTTCGTCAGATCTCCTTAGCCTGTCCTGTATTAAACCAGTATAGGTTCAAGATCATTTTAATAAGCTCCGTTTTGTTGTTGCTTTCCCATAATTTTTAGTCGTTGACATCATTTGAAGCTTCATGTAAGTTGAACTGTTAAAGGGGAAGTGGGGAACTAGTGAGAAATGGGCCGAAAGGGTTGAAAGTCACTTAAGATGTGTTTTCAATACGTTCGACTTCCTATAACATTTATTCAAATTTGTATATTACTATATTATTGTAGTAATATTGTTTTTGTAATTATTGTCATGGGTACCTACCAATAATCATCACCAACAAAAAAACAAAAAACAAAATTCAGGCAAACCCTACTGACCTGACCCATTTTGACCCGTTTCAACTCCAAACACATATTGATATGTTACCTAACTTGCTGATCTTCCAATCTCTACAAAATAGGTTCAGTTATACTTGCTTGACATAATCATGATCACACTTTTTTTGACGGACCAATCAATGTTAGTTCTCCAACATGTCATATTAACATGCTTCTTCTAATGTCAGGTGATTGGTGGTTAGCATATGGCTATGAAATCCCAACCTCACGGAGAGCCGCTGTGAGGATCCTGACTCAACCTTGTTGTTCTTATTGGTGTAAATGGAACTGGAGAACTTTTGAAAGCGTACATGCCAAAAGACGCAAACACGGAGCATGAAAAGTTTCATGATTTGGTTTTAGTGCACTGCAACTTTTGGTTACAAGCAATTGTTAGGAGCAGGCATGGGATGTTCAAACTTTTTATTTTTCATGAAATCGACATTGATTCTGGATGGCCCACCAAAGTACACTGTTCATCCCCTCCATCGGATGATTCATGGTTGGATACTCTCCCTATTGAGTACAGAGGTAGTCCTTATTCAAGTGATTACTTTCTAACTTTTGCTTTAAGAGAATGATGTTTCTAGTATTATTAAGAGCAGAGAGTAGTAAAATGCTATATTATACAAGGCTTTATATAGTGATTGTATACATATAGCCTCCTTGCTGATTTGTTTATTGAAAGTATGTTGAAAGTACTATCAACACAAGCCTGTTATATTAGTTATGTATACAGTGATTAGATTTTGGGATTAATGTGCTGATTAGTTGCAATGTTGCATAAGTCGTTCTTGAATCTGTTTTGATTGGTTTGCGATAGTAAATTCTCATATTTCCAGGTAATCCAGGGTTTACATAAAACTGTATAAAAGTTGAACAAATGCGAATTGTCTATATCTGTTTATTTAATCCTTTAACTAGTCTAAACATGAGTAAAATCGTGACATGAAAAAAGTGGATGTGACTAGTTTTATGAATTGTGAAGAAAATTATGCGCAATCCATTATTTACCCAAGTGTTGATGAAATGATGTTAAAACCAAGCACTTAAATAAAGTTAGAAGTGTTCAATGCATCTACCTTCATGGAAGTTAAAGTTGTCAAACATCACACCAAGGTAAATAATGATTTGATGCTCATAAACCACATTTAATTCCGTCTTTATTGACCTTTTAAAAAGACATAATAGATAGATTGAGTTTTAAATGCAAGAAATTGGATCAAACAAAATCTATCATTACAACTAAACGGCTTACAGCCTAGGAGTATGTGAGAATTCATCGATCAAAAAAGTTGTGGGTTCAAGTTTCAAGCAAAGCAATATGAATATATGTGTGATTTGTATATACTATGTGTGATAGAGTATGGGGTTATCTAAACATACTCAAAGTTTTTACTCATTTTACCGGTTAACAAATAATTATTACATATTAATTATGTTTTTCTTGTATATTAGTAACTTCAAGGTCTCATTTATTACTAGTAAATAGTAAATCATTAATTATGTTTTTATTCATTTTGTTTTGCATTTTCAATATTTTTTATTAGTGTTTAGTAATACATACATTAATTATTATTAATTTTGTTTTAAATCATTCTTTTTATTTGACTTTCTACATTTATCATTATTAATTATTGTTACAATACACATTAAAAAATATGTATAAATTATTGAAAATACAAATAAAAAATTGAGATGAATTATAAAAGATAAACATAATTTTGGTAAAAAGGTATGTTATATATATTAGAGTATAGATGTGTATTACATGAACAACCAAAGTTATCCATTGTTCATGTTACTAGCATGGTGGTATTTAAAGGTTTGTGAGTACAATAAAATTGATTACATTTCATATATAATTAGCTAATAAATAAAATAAAATATTTGTGCCACATGTAATTTGTTGTTATTCGAGCTTGAATTCGACGCTCCTTTGATCCAATGGTTGAGTCTAATCACTCGGCTCATTAACAACCTAGTTGTAATCCAATAGTTATGTCTATATCCAAAAGATCAAATGCAACATAAGAAAAATGCATGTTAGTTGTTATTTTGGATAACTTATAATATTATAATGTTACTTAAAAATTTAGATTAATCCATCTCTTAGTGGGTTTTGAATTTTGTTTAAAATAAAGAAGAAAGGGAAAAAAAAATGTTTACGTTTAGTTTTTAAAAGTATGTTAATATGTTAAAAAGTGATTTTTATTTTTTAACTAGTAATCAACATTTATTAGTAGAATCCTTGAAAATATAAAAAGTAGGGTGGACTCTAGATTTCAAAAGAAGATACAATCTTCGATGTATTAATTATGATTACTAAAAAGAAATATGGGTAGATTTAATAGCACCCTAGAGTATAGGGTTGTCGATTTATTTATGTCATATACATTTTCACCTATAATTACAACTTACAACTATATATTTTGTCAAAAAGTAGTTATTTAACAATTGAAACTTTAACTTACAGGTTTTATAAGCTTAAGCTTTTGTACGCTTCCGTAAGACACGTAACCATCTAAAATTGATGAGTTAACCAGTATGTATGTTACAGTATGGGAGTTGATAAATACAACACAAATATGCATTAAATAGTTATACTGTACAACTGCTTAATGCATATTTGTTGTTGTATGAATCAACTTCCATCTTGTATTTATCAGCACCCGTTACGGTATATATACAAAATTGATTTTATTTTAACTATTGACTGATGACTATTAATAAAAAGTCCCATCTTGATTAAACTTACTATTATAAAAAAGTTAGGAATCTTTCCTGATCATCACCTGGTCCAGCAGCCACCTAACTAGTGTCGTATAGTTGCACGATACTTATGGTCCAAAATTCACTATTTTACTACTATATATGACAATCTTCTTAACATCCATATCATTGAATTATACCGAGAAATGAACCTATATTTTAAAGATATGATTTATTTCACAGTGACCAACTACTGGTCATGGTGGTGGAAAGTAGATAACGAAAACGACAAGCTTGCTCGAACGATTCTCACAATATTTGTTCCAATACTAGTACTTGTATGGTACAAGTGGACGTTACGGTATACCCGAAAAGGAAGGGCCCGACTGCCGCCAGGCCCAATTGGCCTACCGGTTGTAGGGTACCTTCCGTTTCTAAGCTCCAACTTACATGAAAGATACACTGATATGGCTCACAAATATGGTCCAATCTTTAGTCTCTGGCTCGGAACTAAGCTTCATGTTGTGGTGAACTCCATGGAGCTAGCAAAGGTTGTGGCTCGTGAACTCGACCAGACGTTTGCCAACCGCAGTCCTCCGGTCACAGCGCTTACTATTACTTATGATGCGCTTGATGTTGTTTGGTCTAACAACAATGCACACTGGCGTAATATGCGTAAACTTTTGGTTAGTCAAGTCATGAGTAATGCGAATCTTGATGCTTGTCAGGGTTTTCGAACAGATGAAGTGAGAAAAGCAATTAGGAGTGTTTATGGTAGGATTGGGTCTAAAGTTGATATTAATGAAGTCGCTTTTGATACAGAGCTCGATGTTGTGACAAATATGTTATGGGGTTGTAGTAAGGAGTCTAGTCATATTGGAGATGGGTTTAGAGAAGTTGAGTTCAAGATTATTGAGTTAATAGGATCACCAAATATATCCGATTTTATCCCGATGTTATCGTGGTTTGATCTACAGGGGAGACAGAGAGAAATGCAGAAGCTACGAGAACATCTTGATAGGATATTTGACAGCATAATTGATGAAAGAATCAATGCGAATTCGAGTAAAATGGAGGGAGTAGGGGTAGATGGAAGGAAGGACTTTTTGCAGATCATGTTAGAGCTTAAAGACCAGAATCCAACATCATTTAACATCGAACAAATAAAGGCCCTACTATTTGTACGTTCGTTTTTTGTAATACTAATGTTTTTTTTTTAGTACACATATGCTTTTATTATTATTCAGTATATACTAATGAACATAAACTTGTTATAACAGGACATCCTGACTGCAGCAACAGACACAACATCGACGATGGTAGAATGGGTGATGACCGAGATTTTGAATAATCCAGGCGTAAAGACGAAAGTTCAGGAAGAGTTAACAGAGGTTATTGGCATAAAAAATATTGTCGAAGAATCACACCTTCCCAAATTAGCATATATGGATGCAGTCATCAAAGAGACATTCAGATTACATCCTCCACTTCCTCTTCTAATCCCGAGATGCCCAGATGAATTCTGCATTGTGGATGGATACACTATTCCAAAGGGTTCTATTGTCTATATTAACGTTTGGGCGGTCCATCGAGATCCCAAGAATTGGGCCAATCCATTGGAGTTTAAGCCTGAGAGATTCTTGAACGGTAAATGGGATTACAACGGAAACAATTTGAAGTTTTTGCCATTTGGATCGGGGAGAAGAATATGCCCGGGAATTCCCCTAGGGGAGAAAATGTTGGTGTATATATTAGCGTCTCTCTTGCATTCTTTTGACTGGAGCTTGCCTAATGATGACGAGTTTGAGGTTTCGGACGAATTTGGGTTTGTGACGAAAAAAAGAAAACCATTAACAGCTATTCCCTCTCAAAGATTATCGGATGTCACCCTCTACTTATGATTTTACAAGTATATATAGTTTCTTGCTTTCTTTGTTTCCTTTGAAGTTAGTAGAATGTTGGTTCTGTTATGCTTGTCTATTGTTCTTCCACTTGGGTATGGTACTGTTATGCGACATGAACTATCAAAATAAATATTTGAACTCTATATTATAGCTTATTGTTTAGGGTTAATTACCTAAAAATATAACACACTTTTAAGTTTGTCCTATTTCTCAACGTACTTTTGTCCCTTATTAACCATTATGTAATCCGAAAATCGAATGTATTGTAACTAGTAACCTTTACTTTGACTATAATTTTTCGCACTCGTAAGTTTGACCACATGTTGGGCTAAATTCTACTGAAGATCAAATGCTAAATTATTCTAAGTGTTTAGCCTGTTCAAAGTTAGTACTGCTGGTGCAATGAAGACTTAGTTCTGCTGGTGGAAGTCAGCTCTGTTCATTTATTGAAAACAAAGTTTTCCAAAGTTAGTTCTGCTAGTTTTTCAATGTTAGTTCTGCCAAGGTTTACAAAGTTAGTTCTGCCAAGAATGAAGAAATGCCAAGATTAGTTCTGCCAGTTCAAAGAGTTAGTTCTGCTCATGTTTTTGTTAATGCTGCTTAGTGGGTCTGCTTTCTACCAACTCTGCAACACAAGTACACCTACTGCAGACATGCTTTTGAGGAATAGTGCACGCTGCAGACAAGGAATGGTAATGCATTTAATGCACGCGTGTTTCCTAGAAAACTTGTCTTAGAAAAGTAGATTTTGTATAGATTTTATACAAGTTGTTTAGTCTATAAGTATGTACTTGAGTCATTGTTAGAAGGTGTGTGTCCAAATCTGTGTGTGTCCAAGTACTTGTAATTTGTAAGTCTCTAGTCAAGTTGTAACCAAGCTTCAAGGTTTCTTTGTAACCCTGATACAATTGTGTATCCGTATTATTTCAATAATAATATTGAGGCTTTTGGCTATTGAATCAATTGTGTTCTTACTTGTTTACAAATCTGTTTTCAATTGCTTTACAAGTTATCCACATAAGTCTTTCTACTTGACAAGTGTTATTCCGCAAACTGCTTGTTAAGAATTCTTAGCTTGTGTCAATACATTTGTGTCAACAAGTGTTATTGTGAGACCCCACACACATGATCTAATATCTTTCACAGAATCTCTTAAACGTGTTCCTTAAAGCACATGTGTTGTGGGTATCAAAATTTTGGGTGCGAAAATTGATAGTAAATGTGGATGTTTTGGTCAGTGATGTAGCGTAAATTAAGATAACCGAATTCAACATGTTAATTAAAATGATTCACAAGGAATACGGCAAGGGCTTCGTTTCGGCCTATGGAATCTCAGTTCTGTAAAAGCTGATCTTTGAGAGCAGTATCTTGTCCCCGGACCTGTGATCACTCAGCTCAAGTAGTATACTGGGAGGTAAATTTTCAACTCACACTTCAAGAGAAAAATCAAAATTCTTGAAAATCAAAATTGAATTGTTTACAATGTCACATGAACCTTAAATAACAAGCAGAATTTTGAATGAGCCTAAAAAACATAACGGGCCGGTCAAAAAGCCCAAAACAAAAATCCAAATGCAACCGAAAAAACATAAAATGGCACATATCTTGTAAACGGAACCCTTTTTGGGCCTTGAGGGTGGGTTAACCGCCATAAAATGGCAGTTGATGGCATGGTGGGCGTCGCTTCAAGCTTCGATTCGCCTGCTCATGGGCTTGAAATTGAGCCATGTAGCCCAAGATATTGCCTTTTTCGTACAACCTTTTTTGTTACATGGTCATGGGCTTTCAGAAACACAGGGCCATTTCTTCTTCTTCAACACTTAGGCCTCCATCCATCAGTTATGAAACAACGTATTCATTTTAAAAGATTACATTCTTCGTGTCTGGTCCAGCCTCACAACCCTTCGCGGGTTGGTAAGAAGTCAGTCTTGTTAAATAGGGGGAAATGATCGACATAAGAAAGTAGGTTTTGAAAAGACTGAAAAATTGAAGGTACATTATAAATTTAGGTAAATAACCCTATTATTTACTGGTAACCCAATCATGTTTGTAATGTGAGAGTGGATCCTTTTACAAAGAGTAGCAATATATGTATCCGATATACAATACAAGCTTTCAATATACAATTTTGTCGGAATTATCAAAAAGCATTGTGAATATATCATCACCGTTAAGTTTGACAAACGATGAAGTTCTAACAATTAAGTCTTGTGAATATGATTATCTTTAATTATAAGGAGAAAAAGGACTGGGCTGCCAATAATATTGAACGGTCTTCAATTGGTCATCTGATGCATCCCTTCATTGTGACACAAACTAACTTCTGATGTTAACTCAGATTAGTAATGAGTGACTTCAAGATATATATGCCAAGACTATGAATAATGAATTCCTACAAAAAAAAAAAGAAGAAAAATACATACTCCGTAGTAATTACATAGTTTAATCATTAATGGACTTCCAAAATTAGTTTTTTCCATTGTTTACCTCTATAATCTATAACCCCTTATAAAGGGTTTACCCCCATTAACCTAATGTTTAGAAAAAGGAATATCGGAAATTACTTATTTACCCTTATCTAATAACCTTTTTATTTTTAGTAACTTTATAATTTTCAACATTTCTATGGTCAGAATTTTTTTAGGAAGTTGAATAAATGTTATTATTACACTATAAAACATGGTGGTATTTCATCTATTTTGAATTTAAAGATTGGTCGACATTACCTCTTACAATGCACTCAAGGTAACTATCGGATCACATCGAAAATCACATGGAAACCTTAAGATCATTAAATCTTAATCGACAATGATCATTCTTTTTCATGTATCGCCGCCGCATTGCGCGGACACTGTACTAGTTATCTATAAAGCATTTCCATGATCTTAAACCTTCAACAATAATTAAAATTACATTTGTACCCTTATTAGAGTTATCAATCATGATTAATGCATATGTATAATTTCCATATACGTAGTATGAGTATTTTCATTCCATATAAATAAGTTTCCAAATAAGTACAAACCTATTTTGAATTCATCTCTTAATATTTAATACAAAATCAAAACTAATAAAAAAACCATTTATCCATAACAATTTATTTAATGCAATGAATATTAGAGAAAAGAAAAATGCAATACTGCTCAAGGAATAATATAAGCATATAACCTATAACCTGACTCAACAAAAAGTATGTAAATATCCACAATTTGTTACTTAATCAACAAAATAAAAATTGTAAAATGAACAACCGCTGCATTGTGCGGGTACTGTACTAGTTTTTTTAATGGCTCTACCCATACAAATTTATAAATTTTTCAAACCTTTTATTATAAAGTTATGGTATATCGACTTGAAAAATAGATTTAAAAATCGGGATTATTGATTGAAAATGTATTCAACTATAATTCAAAGTTTTATTGCGATATCCAACTTCATTTTGTTCAATTGTGTTTCAAACTTTCATTTACCGCTATTTTATGTATTGGATGACTTGTTTAACCGGTGGCATGTTTTATTATGATGTGGTAACTACATATATACATTCCCACGTCACTTGACGTGTTATCACCACGTCATTACAAATGCTACATTAGCGATCAAAATTTGAATATAATTCTTGCAACTGAGAAAGTTATAGCATGTCATATTTGGTGGTAGGTGGGGAGTTGGCTTGATTTTAATTAGGCGAGTGATATTTTCCCAACAAAAATGATAGTTCTATCAAAGTTGTGCAACAAGCAGTTGTACTATGTGCATAAATAGTTATACTTGATGATAGATCTACCATTTTTTACGATGAAATTATCATTGCCCATCTAACTACATACATGAGATCAAGATGGTGCGATATTTACCGAGAAGTTTTGGGAGTCATATAATTATTTTAGTTTTTATGTGAGCTTACTTTTGCTTTCAATTTGTTGAGCTTTTGTACTCATGAGCATTTACACAGGCAGTTTTTTAATACTTCAGCCTTCAGGGTTACAAATAACAACAGTTACATAAGAGAGCAATTATTGAAAATTTAATACATACAACAATTTTTTATTTTTTTTGAAACCTACGGTTGACAACAAATCGCTTATAATTTCAAGTACGACACTAATTTGTTTTCAATCATCAATTATTGACGTACGACAAACAAGAAAATTGCATATGTTACACCAAATATCGTAACTGGTCCTGCTTTTAAAACTTGATCGATACCACAAATTTATTAATAAATAATTGATATAACAAGTTAACAAGTAAGGTTCCTACATCACTTGTAACAAAATGATATCAGAACTTGGATACAAGGTCTATCACACAATGATCAACTTCTGGTCATGGTGGTGGGAAATCGATAATGAACACGATAAGATTGCTCGCACGATTCTCACAATTTTTGTTCCGATACTAATACTTATATGGTATAACTGGATTTTATCGCATTCTAAAAACGGCTCAACATGCTTGCCACCAGGCCCCTCCGGCTTACCAGTCGTAGGGTACCTCCCGTTTCTTGGCTCCAACTTGCCCGAAATATTCACCCAGATGACTCACAATTATGGTCCTATACTCGGTATATGGCTAGGAAGTAAGCTTCATGTTGTGGTGAACTCAATGGAGTTGGTAAAAGCTGTGGCTCGTGTGCAAGACCATACGTTTGCTAATCGCAATCCACCAATCACAGCACAAACCATCACTTTTGGTGGGTCTGATATCGCGTGGTCTAACAACAACACACACTGGCGTAACTTGCGTAAGCTTTTAGCGACACAAGTACTTAGTAACGCAAATCTTGAGGCTTGTAAAATTTACAGAACACAAGAAGTACGAAAAACAGTAAAGGAAATTTATGCTAGGATCGGGACAAAGATAGATATTAACAAAATTGCTTTCGATACCGAGGTTAAGGTTGTAACAAGTATGTTATGGGGTTCTAGTAAATTGCATGATGGGAATGATTCTGGTTATATCGGAGACGGATTTCGAGAAGTTGCGTGTAGGATTTCTGAATTATTGGGAAAACCAAATATTTCTGATTTTGTTCCAATACTATCATGGTTCGATTTACAAGGAAGGCTGCGAGAAATGAAGCAGCTATGCAAACATCTTTATGGGATATTTGACGATATTATCAAAGAAAGAATCGATGCGAACTCAAGAAGAATTGAGGGACAAGTTGAGGAACTAGAAGGAAGAAAGGATTTTCTGCAGATCTTATTAGAGCTTAAAGATCAGAAAGATGCTCCAACATCATTGAATACTCCTCAAATTAAAGCCCTACTTATGGTATGTAGTTCGTTTAGTGGCTTTTGCATTTCCATTATTTCTAATTTCTAAAATTACAACTTACACTAAAAATAATGCCGAAATGTTGGAACAGGATATTGTGGTTGCAGCAACAGACACGACATCGACAATGGTAGAATGGGTGATGGCAGAGATTTTGAATAATCCAGGTGTCATGAGAAAGGTTCAAGATGAATTAACAGAGGTTATTGACACTACAAAGATTGTTGAAGAAATTCATTTGTCGAAATTAACATATTTGGATGCAGTGATCAAGGAGACATTCAGGTTACACCCTCCACTTCCTCTCCTGATCCAGAGATGCCCAGATGAATCCTGCATCGTGGGCGGCTACACAATCCCTAAGGGTACTATAGTCTTTATGAACATTTGGGCGATCCAACGTGATCACAAGAACTGGACCAATCCAATGGAGTTTCAACCCGAGAGGTTCTTGAACGTGAAATGGGATTACAATGGAAATAATTTCAAGTTTTTACCATTTGGATCGGGGAGAAGAATATGCCCGGGAATCCCCTTGGGGGAGAAGATGTTGACGTATATATTAGCATCCCTCTTGCATTCTTTCGATTGGAGTTTGCCTAAAGACGAAGAGTTTAATCTTTCGGAAGAGTTTGGATTTGTGACAAAGAAAAGGAAACCATTAGTAGCTATACCCTCTCAAAGACTACATGATGCAACTCTCTATCAGTTATAGAAATCATGTTTACTATACACGTCTTTGCTATTAACTTATCAGCTGTCAAGTACTTCAAACTTCAAATTTGTAACATTTGAATCTATATGTAAGATTCGAAGACCCTTATGTTTAAGAGGGCGTACGTATGCATACGTGTAATGCTTGTTTACGATTCACAATGAGAAATCAAGAGAATACTAGATATAGCAATATTTTGTGTAATATAGTAACTGCGCATGTTTACCCCTCTTTAACTTGGATGAAAAAACCCATCTACAACAAGTCAACAACCAACATTAAACACTTAACCTGCACTTTGAGTTTTAATTAATTTATCATGTACGCATCTAAAATCAATGTCAAACACCACACCTGTAACAGAAAGTCTAGACATTAATGAAATGATTTTTCATTTTTTTGGAAAGGGGATATTTCATATTTGTAATGTTTATATGACCAATCACAAAACACATAAAATTACACATTTCACATTTTTAAACTTTTTTATAATTATATAAATAACCTTTTCACTAACACTAAAATTACCGTTCGATCAATTCGTGCAATTTAACATTACGGATTATTTCCATAAAAGTTCATAGTCATGATCGGGCCAGAACTCTTTTTATTTTATGGAAAGTGATATGTTCATTTTTTGCATAAGAGAAAATGGGCTAAATAAAACTGGGCTCCATATAATATGAGGCCTTGTTCGGCTGTTGAACATATGGCTATCTTTACCTCGCTTCTACATAAGTAATAAGTAAAATATATATATCTTTAATATATATACACTACTGCACACAGAGGGTTTTAGATCGGTTAAAAAGATTTTTTAGATCGGTTTTGGAACCGATCTAAATAACAACGTGCTAAAAAATTATTATTTTTTGTCGCAGTTGTTTAACTGATCTAAAAAACAATTTCATTTGAGACTGCTGCTCATAACCGATCTACTATCATTTCAAAAATAGAAATGTATTTTTCTGAAATGTCCAGAACAAACGATCCAAAAATTCATAAACAAGCATATATATATATATATATATATATATATATATATATATATATATTATTTTTTTAATATGTTTTATACCACGACCGATCTTAGATCGATCATTTTCTTTTTTTTTAAACTTTTCAAACCCAGTAACAAAGAAATATATACAACCATCATAATATATACACAACAAAGCAATAGATGAAATCACATTTCTCTTTCAAATCTCCAAATAAACATGAGATATGTAACTCAAATACATAATGTAGGAGTTTATTACAAAACAGTGACTACATAACTAGAATTCACCATCAAATTAATAAGTCCTACCCATGCCACATGGTAAATACAAAATAGTGACTACATATCCGTCAATGAAGAGCCATTATAACTTATTCACCTTGCCCACTCCATTGAAAACCAACCTGATGTAGCTACGAACACTGCATCCTAAAACATCAACACTTTAAAATTAGAAAAGTATAAGACACAGACTCACTATATATTTTTGATCTATAACAACTTTTTGAAGAGGTTGAACCTAATAGATAATATAAATAGGAATCACGCATTAACATCATTAATATTACAGAGTGCTAATGTTGGTTATAGCTAAAAGCATAATCATATCATATTAATCTATTTACAGGCATATACCAACTTAGAACCACAAGATATGATGCATCAAATGACATTTCTTACTCGGTCCCGTTTCTACGTTGCTACTTTGAAGGTTCAACATTTGAATCTAGACTGATTTAGTTGTATCACATCAAGCAGTAGACAAGTAGACACCACACAAACTAAATAGCACTATATGGACTAAACATTTTTTAAGTGTTTGATACATTATGATTAGCCATATTGTTGAAGTACTAATCATTTGTGATCAAATGAGCTATAGGATACGTTAAACCATTATCCGCAAAAAGTGACTCTCTGAGTGAATCTAGATCACAAAAACAGAGAGTGCAAAATAGTAACAATTCTATAAATAGTTACACCTTAGTAATAGCAAAGATTGCAACTAGCAAACACACAAAGAAAGTACAAAACCGGATTCAAAAATGGTCTGCAATAGTATCTAATCAATTACGGCATGGAAAATGATATGATAGCATTTCAATAAAACAATAACTTCATGATCAACAAATTTAATCTGTTCATTTTGTAACATATTGGACATAAATAGATACCTTAATTCGACCCGATGTGCTTAATATGATTTTCATGGAGCGCCTTTCCCGATTGAGATACCCATTCATCCAATTCTCCATTCGACACATGTCTTGTATTATTTCAAATCTACAACCAATTAACTAAGAGTTAATTATCCCACAAATAAGATACTTTAGTCCAATAGACAAATTGTAGAAATATTATACAAAAACTTACATCGTATGGGAACTTATGTTGTTTGACAAATAACATATCACATATCCACTTCATAACTTAGTATCCACATTCCCAACTCGCTCGTTGTTGGTTACACTAATTCAAAAGCAAATTATTATTACACCACTACAACAACCACATAAATTTTTGGAAGAGATAGACAAATACCATTACCATGAAGAAAACACCAAGGATACAAAAACAACACAAACAACACCACCAAATTACAAGCAGTAATATGGTAGGACACAACACACCTAACAAAACACTACATAGAAAAAATGCAACTAACCAACACACTTATGACCATCAACTACAATACAGAAAATTAAACTCACCTACAAAAACATAAAACGCCAACCAAAGCACACTACAAATACAATCTTTTGACACTGATAAAACCCATTGGATACAGCCCTACCACAAACACAAAAACAAAACAGAAGCACCCATACATAAACTGATCTCTATAAGGTTTAAATGGGTATAAACTTCTTACAAAAATATTTTTCTACTTAAAATAATACACATACAAACCAAACATCGCTTTTTCATTAAAAGTAAGTAAGAATCGACAGAAATTTATGAAAATACTATTTTTTAACATCAATAAAAATTGTAAGAATAGTTACAGTCGAGATTGCGAGAAGAACTTCAAATTAAAAACCCTAATTTTCTCCCTAAATATGAACTTGAATGATTTCGCTGAAGATATTTTATTTTTGAGGGTTGATAATGTATTTTAGGGTACTCAATTGTGGAAGATTTAAAAGATGGAGTATATAACTTTGTTTTTTTTTTAGTGGTTATCGTGCTTTTTATAGGTGAAATTGAGAAAAATAAGCTTCGTGGGGATGACCATCAAAAAGTTTTATATCTGACCACTTTTTAGCGAGTAAGCTTCATCATCATTATAAATATAAATAATAATTATTATAATTATAATTATAATTAAGTGATTTTAATGAAAACATACAGGTATAGCGCAGTTCAAACGAGTCGATCTATAAAATATCAAATAGATCGGTTATAAACCAAGTGTTCCAAAAAATAATTACTAGCTCCCATTCTATGAACCGATCTATAAATGTATTAAATAGAGCACTTCCCTAAAATCGTTCTAAATAAGTCGTTCTATAAAATACTTTTTGTAGTAGTGATATAAAACAAAATACAATGAAGAAAGTTGAACCCTTGATTAGGTTCCCTCATTAGAGATCAACGGTTTAAGTTAGTTTTTAATAATTACACTTAACACCCCTAATTATTTATTAACCTTTTAAAATAAATAAATTAATTAATCAAATTAATCTAAAATAAATAATCAGAATCTCAAAATCCCATCCGGCAACATTAAATAAAAAGATCCTCCACAATCTTTGGGATGGGGACGGGGTTTTTTTTTTCTGAAGAAAAATTTCGCATTTGACTGCAAAGATTTTGGAGATTTTTTTGTATTATACTTATTTTTTATTTAGAAGATTTAGATTAGATAGATTATATTTTTAGATTAAATGTCGTGGGATTTATAATTGATTTTTTTAATCGAATTTATATGGGAGACAACTTTATCTTTTTTCTTATATATATGGCTAGATAGATATAGATATTATTAAAAAAAAAATAGATATAGATATTATTAAAAAAAATTTTCAAATTATTATTAAGGGTGTAAAGTGTAAAGTGTAATTATTTAAACTAATTTAGACCATTGATCTCTAATTAGGGAGCCTAAACAAGGGGATTCTGTGAGAACGGTGAGAACACATCTTAGCCATCTATTTTTTTGATCAAAAAACCTGATTTTGGAGGTGACACTTTTATAAATACTTTGAAGTTTGATTTTGGAGGGTTCACATCATCTTTGCTCACGTGAAGTTTTTTTTTTAGCTTCATATCATTTTGCTCATGTGAAAAAAAAAATTTAGCTTCACATCATTTTGCTCATGTGAAGTTTTTTTTTTTTAGCTTTACATCATTTTGCTCATGTGAAGTTTTTTTTTTTAGCTTCACATCATTTTGCTCATGTGAATTTTTTTTTAGCTTCACATCATTTTGCTCATGTGAAGTTTTTTTTTTAGCTTCACATTATTTTGCTCATGTGAAGTTTTTTTTTAGCTTCACATCATTTTGTAAATGTGAAGCTTCACATCATTTTGTAAATGTGAAGCTTCACATCATTTTTCTCATGTGAAACTTTTTTTTTAGCTTCACACCCGCCGGCTTCTACACGCTTATTTCGGGCGAAAGACTCTGTTACCAACATTGTTGAGAATCTTTAAATCACCCGCCAGCTAGCACAAACAACCCGACGGCTTCACGTCTTCACCCGGCAGCTTGAGCAAACAACCCGGCAGCTTCTCTCCTGGATCCAGCATCCCAAATTTTTACCATAATCTCATCAAACTTGAACCTACGCACAATAAAATGAATTTCTAACTAAATAAGTACCAAAAGTTCACAATATTTACTCGAAACAAATGCAAAATAAATGATATCGCGAAAGATTCACGTATACAAAATGAACGATATCATCTCTCATTATGAATATCGGAAGGCGGAACATCGTTCCTTGAGGCATTATTAGGGTTGGTGGTCAGTTGTTCGTTATCTGCCATATCTGTAATTACCACAACAACTTGAAACTTGTTAATCGTTAGTACCTATCTCCTAACAATTTCACATACAATGCTAAATCCCATACCCAAAAATGTTTGACGTAATACACTCTAGATTTAGGATTGAACACTTTATAATGCTCAATTCACCCAAATCTATGCTCTGATACCAACTTATAACACCCCTCATTCAGTATATGAATATTATACAATTTAACTTGAAAGCGTTGACTTAAAAACATAGTTTATTAATATACATCATAAAATCCTTTTCAAACTCCGATACACAATAGTTTAAAACTATTGAAACCACATTACACATATTACACAAACGGGGTATTATATAGTTCCAAACTTTAATTTATCAAAATACATCAGAGTTCACATTCGTCAAACATTCCATGCCAAAGGCATCCACTTCCTGTCCACCCACATATCTATTCAAAACCTGCAGGAAGTAATATGAGGGATTAGCACGAACCTAAGTGAATAGATTTATCACACACGATTCAACTTAGCTTAACCATGAGTTTACACCAATTAATCGTAAACACACATATTTCAATGAGGATCGGTGGCTCTTGGGATATCATAATACCCGTGGATTTCCCAATAACACTTATCGTACATATCCGTATGGCCATAACGGACGAGACCGATAGCTAATGGTTATTATAATCAAACACGGGTTCTACACACAATGAATGAATCAAGACCCTGTGTAATTCACACAATAACCAAATAGCCCAACTAACACGTTGACCTCAATAACACTGATACACAGAGGTACACATATCACGTAGATTAACATCAGTAATTAAGACTAAACAGTCTAATAAACATATCTACGTTTACTTGTTGCAACCAAACAATTACAACTAAATCAAAAGGTGAGTTCTAAATCCACTCACCAATACCTCTGACGTCTCCCCACTCAGGATTCTTATATCACTGAGTCTTTGGTTGATCTGAAATAAAAAATCAACTATAAGTTAAAAATTCGTTCCATAATCATCATCATATCATATTTATCCAATCAGGTAATCCCTGAAGTCTAGGCAAACAAAAGTTCATTCAAAATGAAATTAGAAAATCCCGAAATGACGTTTAAAAACTGAAAAATGCCATTTTCGGGCCCTACATGACCCCGAATGGCCAAAAACTGCCTAGACTCTTAGAATAGAGCCGGGATCATTAGGCCGTTTCCGAGTGACCATGCGAATTTCAACCCACTCCGAGTTAATGAAATTGTCACCTGTCCGTTACCCCGAAAATCCTTACGCATTTTCAAAATTTGCGAAATAAAAAGTTTTAAAAAAACTCGGTTCGCAGTTATCTCAACTCGCAAAGTCAATTCGATTCGCAGAAACTCGGTTCGCACCGCAGTTTCAACTCACATTGCTAATTATCTCAGTTCACAGGCAATTCAGCTCGCTTCGCAGAACTCGGTTCGCAAAGCAAAACACAACTCGCAACATCTCAGTTCGCTTCGCCAGAACCCAACTCGCTTCGCAACAAGAACTCAGTTCGCAGGACGAACTGGGTTCTGCGAGTTTCGCTGTTCTTACGAGATTTTTGAAGCAAAACTTCAAAAAATTCAATTCTATGGTTTCTAATACATCTACTAACATCATGTACCACCTAATAACACCAATTAGCAACAAAACAAGCTTTAATTTGGTTCAATCACTCAAAACCCATTTCATATAACTCAAAATTAAACTCACTTTTGTGATGGAGATGAAGGTGATATGATGAAGATGATGATGTTGCTGTTTCGAAATCGAAATCACAGAAACACTAGCTTGATTCTAATTTGTTTATGGTTTTATTGAGTTTGCAAGTTTGCAAAATGAAAAGTGAATAAAGTGTTAAAAACTTGAGAACATATGAGTTGCAAAGTCGGTTTACAAACCGACTCACATATTTAAATGGTATAATTTTATACCCGTCCTAAATCTATTGTCTGGAACCTAGAAAACATTTGCGAGAAATAGTATTTTGTTTTACCGTCATCTATATCAATTTAAAACAAGTAATATTTTATTAATCACAATAAGTCCTAAGGCTTATTTACTTAAGTTTCACAAGTAAAAGAATTAATGTCAAGTAATTTCTAAAAACAATTAAATAACTAATTTAAATAAAAGAATTACCAGACCAGTGAAGAGGGTGTTACAGTATTTAACATTCATTTATATATAGGATTTCTTAAATAGAGTATTATAAAGTAATCCAACGATAATGCAAATTGTTGCCATTATCTTCATAAGTTAGCCACATGAAGCAATTACCTATTATTTGATTTATTAGTTTACATTTTTGACTAAAGTTATAATAAATCTTTTTGTTAAAAAATCTTAAGAAAAAATATTAAACTTACCAAACTTAAATTACATGAAGAATTTTACCAAATAAAGCTTGTTTTTTCAATGAAAAAAACTTGAAGTTTAGTAATAGTAAAAAAATATTTTGTGATCTATAATAGGTGAATATGTTATTGGAGCGATGAACATTTCAGGGACACATAAGTTATATTCTAAAGATGTGATTAATATCGTGAGCCACATCAAGGACATAACTTTTAAGATTGTTAACTTTCGATTTATCCTCTATATTTTTGTTTTCGTTATTTATAAGACGATTCTTTTACAATTCATTGCTCTTTGATTTATCATGAATGTTATTGTAACACCCTGCAATTTTGACATAATTATAAACCGTAATTGCACGCATTTCTAGGCTAATTCCCTAACTAAGAGTGAATTCACAAACACATTTTAGAGGTAAGTCTAGCAAAGCCCAACTAGTTAATACGCATAGTATTACATTTCGTAATTGGTTATAATTACGTACGAAACGATTGGAACAAACGCGACAAAAATATACGACTGTTAGTGAACAAAATTTATTTAATAATGTGAGATTTTTGAATAACGTTAACGTTTATTAAATATTAGGTCGATAATATTTACAAAGTAAATTGTGTCAAACAATGTCTATTTCGTAAAACTGAAACAAAATAAAGTTAAAATCTTATAACTCAATTAAATTATTTGACAAAAATATCTCAATTAAAAACATAATCGAATACGTAATTAAAAATTTACTAATTAAAAACATTTTAATATTTAACGATCGGGTAAACGAACACGGGTAAAATACCACAAATTGGGACAAAGTCCCCTCCCCCTCTTTTGGATCAAAACTGGCTCCACCTCCCACCTCCCACCCTCATTTTCATTTCACCTTCTCTCTTTCTCTACTCTCATTCTCTCTCAAACCTCTCTCTAAAAACCACCAAAAATCACTAAAAACTACCACAAAAACGACTCGAATCACTTAGCTTCTTTGAAATAAAACACTCATGGGATCACGATCTACACTTCTATCTTTTCGGAATTCAAAATCGACACGCGTAAGTTTCCGACACTTTTCGACAACTCCTAGATTTCGGTATTTTCTTTGTTATTTCATGTTTATAATGATTAATGTACCACGTTTTAGTGTTATATCAACTTATTATGTCCAAAAATGGCTTAAAATGCGTTTTTTAAAATTAAAAATACGATCAGCTCGTTCTGCGAGCTGAGATCTGTTCTTCCTGCGAACCGAGCCGAGCTGCGAACCGAGTCGTGATGCGAACCGAACGAGCTGCGAACCGAACGAGTTGCGAGCCGAACCGAGCTGCGAGCCGAACTGAGCTGCGAACCGAACGAGCTGCGAACTGAACCGAGATGCGAATTGAACCCTTGCGAGCCGAGCTTGCGAGCCGAACGAGCGAGTCGAACGAGCGAGCCGAACGAGCGAGTCGAACGAGCGAGCCGAACGAGCGAGCCGAACTGACCTGGTCTGCGAACTAAGGATCTGCCCTGCGAACTGAGTTTTGCACAACGATTCGACGTTCGCGTAACGACAACTACACTTCTTACAATGATGATTAACATACCAAGATATATACTTTTTCTAAGCATAAAACGAAACGAATATAATAATGTTTTCAGAAATTATTATTACAAACCGCTACCAACGAGTCGTATACATTCTAAAGCTACAAACTTAAACGACAAACAAACACTTTGGACATAATTTGGTTGAACGAACACTAGCATGGATGGTCAAACTAAGACATCCACATACTTATCAAATCTCATACGTTTAGGGCGTTAGGAGATTCTGGACTATACTTGGGCTTTAGGCTTTGCTAGCACTCGCACATTACTTAACTCAACAGGTGAGTTCACAGCCCCTACTTTTACTGCTTTACTACTTTTGAACAGGGGTGGAAAACATAGTCAATTGTTTTACTGATTGCCATAACTACTTTTGCTTACATGATTGTTATCATACTTGTTTACTCGAACGATTAGAGTATTGTGAACTGTTCAACTCTTACACAAAAACTGGTATTTATGAAACAACATTTTCATACTATAAACTTGTTAAACTTTGTTTGGTATACCGGAGAACGACCGGTACTTTTATGTAAACGCTGGAGAACGACCAGCAACGTATTTTAGTACCAGAGAACGACTGGCCAAGTGGACGGGAGAACGACCCGTGCGTATTTGGATGGGAGAACGACCCATGCGTCTTTTGACCGGAGAACGACCGGTACTGTGTTTCTTTAGAGAACGACCAACAGTATTTATTGCCAGAGAACGACTGGCCGAGTTGGGCGGGAGAACGACCCGTGCGTCTTTTGACAAGAGAACGACCTGTACTGTTTTGGAAACGCTGGAGAACGACCAGCAACGTATTGCAACCTTTATTTTGGGTAACATCCCACGTAAATGGTATTTTGGGTAACATCCCACGTAAACTGTATTTTGGGCAACATCCCAACCGACTATATTTGGATAACATTCCACAAAACGTTTACTTAACAATTATGGCAATAACTATTTGTGAATGTATTTATTTCAACAACTGTGCTTACAAACTTGATTCAACTATTGCAAATATAAAACCTGTGAATTCACTCAACCTAGTTGTTGACTTTTACTATGTTTTTCAGGGAATTAGCAGCACACGTAAGGACCGCCTGCACATATGGATCATAGGCGACCCTCGAAGCTTTAGGATGCCAACTTTTGACAATGAAATTTCTTTAGTATAACTAAAAGTGTTTTAGTCATATTTCTGAAATCTACTTTTGTAAAACAATAATTACTTTATACCATTCGGTGAATCGTCAACTTTTGTAAATTATTAACTTTGGCATCTTAATATATATGTTCTGTTGTAATCATATGCTCTGATACGTATGCATGTACTGTGTAATGTGACACTCCCCATACTTAACAAAACGCTTCCGCTAACCACAATCAACGAATTTTGGGGGTGTTACAGTTATCGTAAATAAATCTATTCTTCACTCACTCAAATTTGTACCACCGATAGACTTTATATACATAATATCTAAAATAACTTTCATTTACAACCTGCATATTTTTGTAACCATATATAAAACGATACAACCTTATCATAAACTGTGACTGCTTTAGTACTTATAAAAATCAATTACATATTCAAGTGTTTGTGTGTATACACGGGTTTGAGGTCTAGTATATAGTATATAAATCGCCTTTAAATACTGACATCAACAAGTAATATATGGTTCATATACGTACAATATATGTTTATTCTCTGATCATGAATGTAAACATACTAAATGAATTTATCAAATTCGTGGTAGATTTTGCAAAAATTAAATAGCAAAGACATAGTAATACTTTTAATTAATATACAAATCAAAATAAACTATCATGACATATGATCACTAATTGTCAATGTAGTTCAAACATAATAAAAAATAAAATCATGATAATAATTATCAACAACTTGTATTTAAAAATATAAATACATATTTAGATCATATGATATATCAATACATAGTTTAACATTTAGTGGTACAGAAATTTATAAAAGTATATATTTTACATCAGATTATCAGTGATAATTATTCATGATCAAAAAATGATATTCTACACATTTTGTATATATCTGATAAAAATAAAAATTAGAAGGGATTCACATCTTTTCTTAATCACCATTATTTGTTATTAACATGAAAGTTCAAAATTAATTTAAATTATATACTGACGCAAATAAATAAGGGACACAACATTAACATATGTCTACACTAATATTAATGTATGCACATCAGATATTTTATAATAAACTTTAAACACCTTTTCCACTATATATATATATAAACCATAAATTTATGATATTATAAAAAATTAATGAAAAAAAATCGTGATAATTATTATCAACTGTCTAAATTGAGCATGTACTGATATCAATCATCATCATCATATATATAATAATGAGCATATTTCAATTGCATAACTACTCATTAACATTTTCATTGTTGACATTAACTAAAATATATTAAAATATTACACTTTCATTAGAGATTGTAATAAAATATAATATATTCAGTCATGCAATTAAAATCAAAGTAGTAAAATTGTAGGTATATATTAATATATACATGCATACATCTTACTTATTAAAGTCAAAATATGATGTATGTATTTCTTAATTAACTTTCAGTATGATTAGGTAACCTTTTTATCTAAGTACACTTTCCAGTAAATATATTTACATTTGGTATCCTATTCGAAATTGAATTGATTAAATAGTTATACACAATTCAAAATTGAATTTATTAAATGTTTTTATTATACACATTGACTATAATAATTTAATCCACTAACTTAAATATACTTTTAAGTAAATGTTTACATCATTTCATTTTATAAACATATTACAATTGAAAAATAATCTAATTGTAAATACATTATATCAAAAATATTTTATTTAATGTAATTTATATCAATTGGATGACCATTAGTCCCTACATTTAAAAAGATTTTTATTTGGATTCAAAATGTAGTTAACTAAATAACTAATGGTATATTAAAAATAATAGTTTACTTTAAAAAAAAGAAAAAAAAGAGGTATTGGTAAAAATATAGTTAATTATTAATGAATTTATAGTTAATATAGTTGAATATAAAGTAATTAAATAAAAATAGCAAGACTAATCAAGGGTGATTACTCATAATTACATGGGTATTAAGGTCTTTTGCCTTATGTTGACTTTGCTAATTAGGTAGACATAATTTGAATAAGAAAACAATGATTGTAATTATTTACCCTTACTCATTAGAAGGTCAAGATTACTTTATACTCCCTCCGTCCCAAATTAAGTGTCTTATTTTGACTTTTAAGTCTTTATTTGTCAACTTTGACTTTAAATATATTTATTTGTGTTATATAATACTTGATGAAAATTATACCAATGAAAATACACTTAAAACTCAATCCATTCATATAGTTTGCATCAAGTATTATATAACACAATTAAAAATATTTAAGGTCAAAGTTGAAAAATAATGACTTTTAAAAGTCAAAATGAGACACTTATTTTGGGACGGAGGGAGTATTAAATTATTTTTAGTATGTTTACCTAATTATATTTTTCTTTTAATATATTAAAGAGATTAAAGAGATTGTAATTATGGAGGTCCAAGAATGGCCCCACATATTTATGGAGGTCCAAGAGCGTCACTAAAAGTCTTGCACGAAAAATTCTATAAGTTGGGTTACGGGGCTCCATTTCAGGCCCATGAGCTGTCGATTCGAAGATTGAAATGAGGCCCACGTCTAGATAAATTGTTATAGGCAGTTTACCCAACTTTCAAGCCCAAAAATGGATCATAAAATAAGTTATGGGCCATTTATGTTTTTTCTTTTATGTTTGGGCTTTGTTTTGATTTTTATATTCGGTCCGTTATGTTATTAGACCCATGTCGAAAATTTGCTTCCTTTTAAGGTTTTCGGATGTAACAGACTTCTCAATTTTGTTTTTGATGATAATTGAATTTCCACTCAATATTTGCTTGCAATTGAGTTGAAATATTTTCTAACATCGGTATTCTTTTGAATCAACGCTTATTCGAAGTGATTTTTTCCTTGGTATTCCTTGAATCAACATGATTTAATTCTTATTTTGTTTTATACATTACATCAATAATTAATAAAGATGTATTAATAGGAATTAGCGAGTTTGATAAATGAGTTCTAGTACATTAATGAAGCTTAGATTGACACAAGTTAACCAAATCTTTTATAATTTATGGTATAAAATTGTCCATTACTCAAAAATAAGAGGTCATTCAATTTAGCAACTAATAATTGAGCATCAATTATTATTTTTTTAACTATGTAACTTTGTTAATTACTCCTTATGAGTTATGACAAATGATCTTAATTAAAAATATCTTATTAAATGAAAGGACAATTTACAAACCTATCTTAGAATGAAATGAAAATTGTTGGGTACACTTTCTGGAGAAAGTATATATTTTCCTACTTATAGAAAGAGAGGTAATTTTACGGTAGCAGCCCCACTCTTTGACAAGTGGTTATATTTCATTGGGCAAAGCAATACCCCAGACAAAGCGACCGCACCTGGGTCTCTTACTCTCTTCCAATGCAAAATACATAATGATATTTATAAAATATTGAACAAATAGGCCATTTGGTTGGAGTGGTGAAGCATTTAACTTTGCAATGAGACATCTCGAGTTCAAGTCATGTGAGTCTATTTTTATTTTTTTTAAAACACAATCCTTTTTTCCCTACCATTTATTAACTTTTATAAAGTTAATTCTTATGTGTATATTATGTAATGTAATTTAGTAACTTGAATCTCTTTTTTTTTCTTCTTTTTCATACCCTTTATAATTGTAGTAACTTATTAATTTGTATCCCTTCTTATTTTGTTCCCCTACCATTAGTTAGGTTTTATAGAATGCATTCTTATGTGTATATTATGTAATGTAATCTAGTATCATTATAAAAGGAACTTTAAGACTTTAATAAATACTAGTAAATGTTGAGTTCAAATGAGATAAATTTTGGTGAAAATGGATGAATCATTATCATTAATTTATTTTAATCCGATATAACTTTCTTCAACATTTTTAAAAATTGAATATCTAAGAAACAATCATTAAAAAATTATAAGAATTGCACCATAAAAGTCGACTTTCTTTTTCTTCGATTAGACATATTTTATAAATATCATTATGTATTTTGCATTGGAAGAGAGTAAGAGACCCACGTGCGACCGCTTTGTCTGAGGCATTGCTTTGCCCAATGAAATATGACCACTTGTCAAAGTGTGAACTCCCTAAGTCTTGTGGCAAAATGGTTGTTCGAAGAGTGACAAGTGCTAAATGGGCCATTTGGTTGGAGTGGTGAAGCATTTAACTTCGCAATGAGACATTCGGGTCCAATCCATGTGAGTCTATTTTTTTTTTTAAAAAAAACACAATCCCTTTTTTCCCTACCATTTATTAACTTTTATAAAGTTAATTCTTATGTGTATATTATGTAATGTAATTTAGTAACTAGAATCTCTCTCTTTTTCTTTTCTTTTTCATACCCTTTATAATTGTAGTAACTTAGTAATTTGTATCCCTTATTATTTTGCTCTCCTACCATTAATTAGGTTTTATAGAATGCATTCTTATGTGTATAATATGTAATGTAATCTAGTATCATTATAAAAGGAACTTCAAGATTTTAATAAATACTAGTAAATGTTGAGTTCAAATGAGACAAATTTTAGTGAAAATGGATGAATCATTATCATTAATTTATTTTTATCAAATCTCACTTTCTTCAACATTTTTAAAAATTGAATATCTAAGAAACAGTCATTAAAAGATTATAAGAATTGCACCATAAAAGTTGACATTCTTTTTCTTCGATTAGACATCTCATGATATACTTTTGACGATTATTTTCTTAATTTTTTGGTGGATATTACAAATTGTACAATTTACTATTACATGTGATATGTGTAGTATCACATGTGATAGTCGTTGCTATCACATGTGATACTCGTTGGTATCATATGTGATAATTATTTTTAAAAAATCGAAAAAAGTTTGTTAAAAAATATCATGTGAGATAGTTAATCGAAGAGAAAAATATCGTATTCTCGCCTTCCATTACCCTCTTACTTTTTTTTCCATCAAGGTCGAGACGCAACCGGTAAAGCTGGTTTTAATGTTTTCCAAAAAGTCACGTCTTCCTCACGCCAATTGGCATACGGTTGTATCGCCGACACATTTGATGAATATTTACATATGGGTCAACAAACAGCGTACGATTATTTGGACTACTTTTGTAAATATATTTTTCATCTATATTCAAATGAGTATTTAACAAGATCAACACTCCAAGAAGTGCAACGTTTACATCAATGTCATGCGGAGTTACATGGTTTTCCGGGTATGCTGAGCAGTATCGATTGCATGCACTGGGCTTGAAGAAATTACCCAGTGGCATGGCAAGGTCAATACACTCGAGGTGATCACGGCTATCCAACAATCATGCTCGAAGACGTTGCCTCCTACGATTGGTGGATTTGGCACGCTTTTTTTGGACCTGCGAGATCGAGCAACGACCTCAACGTTCTTAATGAATCTGATTTATTCCAAGACTTACTACAAGATAGAGCTCCTGATGTTGTGTTCACTATTTTCGGTCAACAATTTAACAAATGGTATAATCTCGACGATGGAATATATCCGGAATGGGCAATCCTCCCACCAAATTTTCGATTGCGTTAGGTAGTTGTATATATTTTTTATAATTGTATTTTTTTTCAATAAATGTTTTTTTTTAGGATTTGTAATATTTTATTTTTATTTAATGTAATATTTTTAATTTTAATGAATATGTTTTACTTAAGTTTGTATTTTAAATAAATAAAGAAATTAGTGTGTGGGGCCCAGAAAAAAGAGAAGTGGTGTTCAGTGATGTTTTCACTGTAGGCAGTGAAGCGTCAATTTGTTTCAGTTTTGAAAAAAGTTGACGTGACGCTGATGTAACACAAACTGATGCGTCAGTTTGTGTTACCTGTTGGGAGAGGCCTAATAGTAATTACAAAATGGTAAGAATAATACATTGAGTGGATGAATTGACGTTATTAAGCAATATCAAAGATGGTGTAAACTATAACATTTTATAGAACATAATGGGAAGAAAAAGATACTTTTTAAGTCATTTATAGTGTTAACCACAAATATGTAAAAGTTACTCCATTAGATTCAATTTAATTTCTTTCTTTGAATTTCTAATATGAAGATACATGTGACTTTTATTTGATTTTATCTCGCGATAGCTTTCAACGTTAACTTTATACGCACAACCTTCAAAGTTTCTAGTATATATACAAAGCAAACCTCATTCTTTCAATTGAAAACAAATCATAATGTATCTTAATATTTTATTAATAAAATTTATAATCATAATTTCTAATTTCCTCTCATATATCTACTTTAAACTTGTATATTTAATCTAATATATATTTATCTTCTTTAAAATATATAATAAAAAAACATAATCTTTATTTTCTTTTGATATATATTTAGAAGTATTACATTTGTGCACTACTTTTCAATAATACTCCATTTCTAAATCTTTACATGCGCGCCCATATATTTTCTTAATGTGCTATTACTATTTAAAATTATGATTTTTCATTCCTTGTAACCAATCAAAGATCGTAGAGTTTAAAGATGAACTTGTCATTTAGGTTTAAATTTCTATATAATGTTGACGTCGATTTCTCTTTGACATTTCAAAACATCACCGTTGGTAATTGTTTGATCCTTTTGGTAGCAAAGTTTCTTTTTTTCCTTTTTTTTTATACAGTTTATTGATTTTCCTCTTACTTTTTAATTTACTTTTCTACTATGTTTAGGATATTTAGCTATATCCGCACACATGTATAGTTAAAGTGAGATTAGTTGTATGATAATCAAATAATTTTCTATCATAAATAGCTCAGTTTTGATATTTTGATACGGCTATATCTCATATACTTTAGATAATCTTGATGAGTGTGATGTTTTCTTGGTAAGAACCCTACACTGAAAGGTTTATAAGACCCCTCTCAGCTGTTCATCGGTTTGGAGCGTCGGTCAAAGCGACGCAACCGACGCCGTTGGCACGGGGCGTCGGTTGCTCGGCGTTAGTACATATCGTCGGCAAACCGAAGAGAAAGGAAAAAGAGAGGGGCCCACGTCACTTCGATTTCCTTTTTTTTCCGCCTCTTTTTTTTGTTTTACTCTGTTGCAGCAACGATGAAGATAGACCACATCACCACAGGGACGATGAAGATAGATATAATGCCCTAAATAAATGGGCTTGTGGCTTTTTTAAAATGGGCTTGTGGTTTTTAATTTTAATAAAATAAATGGGCTTGGGCTTGTGGTTTTTGGCTTATAAAGTTATAAATTAAATGGTTTTAATTTTTTCATTATTTTAATTATTTTATTTTTAATTAATTTGATAATTTTATTTTTATTTAATTTAATGTTTTTAATTTTAATAAATATGTTTTATTTAAGTTTGTGTATTAAATAAATAGAGAAAATAGTGTGTGGGGCCCTGAAAAAAAAGGAAGTGATGTTAACTGATGTTCACTGTTGGCAGGGTAGTGTCAGTTTGTGTCAGTTTTGGAAAAAGATGACGTGGCGCTGATGTGGCACCAACTGATGCGTCAGTTGGACCAAACCATTGGGAGGGGTCTAATATATATGAGAAATGAAGATGTGACTTATGATACTCAACGTACATTTTTGTTCCTAAAGAAAAATTTATTTTTGTTTCGTTTACGCACCCACTTAAAAATAACATATATATAACATTGAAAAAGATAATGTTAAATTATTACGGGCATCACACAACCGAAGATTTCCTAGTATTAAATATAAGAGCATGTCCAATGAAGGTTTTTTCTAAAGCTTTTTAGCCAAGAAAAGCTTTAGGAAAAGCTTTTCTTCATTGGAGAAAAGACTTTAATTTTCAAAAGCTTAACATTTCTCAACCTTTTGGGGTAAAACCTTTTATTTTGATTGTGAGTGCAAGTTTTGAAAGAAAAGCTTTTGAAAAACTTTTTACATTGGAGTTAAAGCTTTATTACAAAGCTTTTCTTTTATTTTCCTATGTGGTATGGTAAAAAAGCTTTAGAAAGCTTTTCTTGATGTGGATGCTCTAAGATAATCATTTGACATGATCAAATATCATATCATAGAAACCTTAAAATTGGTTAAAACAAACTTAGTCGCCAGTATAGTATCGAAACTGTGCTCATCGCGGTTCTTTGAATTACGTCGACGCCGGACAAATGTTTAGCCATCTTACTCATACACATCATCATAGGAAAAACAAATCCTTAATTCTTACATCCCATTCCCCACTTACCTAGTATTTTTTTAGTTTTATATATACAAAATGCACCGTCACTGATCATAACACGACAACCAAAAGGATAAATAAAGATGATTTGAAAGGGAACCAAAAGACCAACTGAAAAATCAATAATACTTAGTGATCTTCTAAGAATAATTTAAGCAAGAATGAAATTAAATCGACAGAATAGTTCATTTGAAAAGATGTAACAACCTGTCTCAGATTAATATGAAGACAGAAGTTTAATTTTAAGTGAATTTTTATAAATGAATATAAACTAAATTAAAATTTAAAACTAATAATATAATAGGTTGAATATAAATCTAATTAGAATTAAAAACCAATTTCTCAGATTGCTAAAATTCACATTAAGCATTCAGAGAGTTACGTACGGGGTTGGTTATATACACTGTACTGTATTTTTGTGATTGAGATAAAAGTTGATCTAAGACAAATGCCGCTATGTCTTAGATGATGTTGAAAGGGGTTAGTTTATCCACTAACAATAATACTAGTAAGTCAACGACAACAGTAACAACATTAATCCGAATGGGTGTTATAATTGATAATAAAATATATTAGAAATGAGGATTATAATAGACATTAATAATAAAATAATAATAATAAAGATAGCACTTGGATGATTATTATGATTATGGTGGGACATGTATAAATGCATGAACATATGAAAATTTTCCTTTGAGAATATAGTTATATATCAAGAGATCTCAAGATATCGACTTTCATCATAATATCATGATAACTCTTTTAATATATCATGATAAATTGGCTATTTAGTTGGCAAATTGATATCTAAATATTAATAAAAGAAAACTTTTTCAATGAAAAATTGTTATGAAATTCAAAGCTATTGACCAATCAAAACCTTCAATTTCACTAAACTTTCAATTAACCAATCAAATGCATTACTTTACCTAAACAATCTCAATAAAAAAAATTGGAGTAATATTATTAATACTGATTTAATATTCGATCAACAATTTCAAACTCATCTTATAAATTAATAATTTAATATTAAATATTAATTTAATAATCTTCTTTCAATACTTTTGTAACGTAATATAAACTATTACAATTATTATACAATTGATATTCTAATTTTTTAACAAGGTATTGGCATGGTAAGGTTTAATAAAATAAAACTTTTTTGGGTTTTGCTACGTCAAGCCTCTTTTAATGAAGTCTAAATTTATTTAAATATGTGAATTTGTAGATAATATGTGCATACAATTGTAAATATTAGATTGAATTAATAAGTTTTAAATGCAAATGAAGATATATAAAGAATTAAGACTACATTAAATGCGGCTTAATGTGTGCCACGAGGTACACATTAGAAAAACTCAAACTTTTTTTACCTTCGATTTTTCTTAAAAATCATCATTTATTGACCGATCAGAATGCTTTATTGCAGTAAATCTCCATTAGCCAATCAATATATTTTCATCCACCAATATTAATTACATCATATTTATCCATCACTTTCTAAAATTTTGCAATGATATTTTTAATAATATCTAAATTTTATTAATTGAATGTTAAAGTATATCATATCCATAAATTTTATAAAAAATACAAGAGTATTATAGGAGGTTTAACAATTTCTAATAAGTTTTTTTGGTAAGTGGACAATTATTATGAAACATATATAAATATGTAATATGAACATTTTATGAGAGTATATGTATATCATCATTATACACAAATAATTGATATATAATAAGAACTTTACGACACTTCCTTTGATTAAATAATTTTACTATAAGTGTATTTCAAATGGTTTAAGAACCATTGAAGACTCAAATGGGAGAAAATAAAATTTAACAGTCAGATAAATGATACTTCCCCCGTCTCACCCCAAGTGTTTACATTACTATTTTGGATTGTCCCAAATAAGTGTCCACTTTCATGTTGTAACCAATCGAAAGGGACTTTAGCTGGTAGATATGTTATTTGATTTGTGAATAGTGTAGTTAGTGGAGAATCCTAAAACTACGTGCAAAATCAAAGTGGACACTTTGGGTGGGACGAAGAGAGTATATAGTTTTATTCAACGTCTGTGTGTATTCACGAGTTTGGTTTGACATTCAAATAAAGGATGATACTTTTACTCCTATCTATGTGTATTCATAGGTTTTATATTTATATAAACGAAAGATAGTTTGATTCGACATATATCCATGTGTATATAAATATTTAACATGCAAATAAAGGAGAGGTAAATAAAGAAAATGGTATTATTCTACATTCGTGTGTAGTCACGGGGTTAACATTTACAAAAATGAAACATTGTTTGATTCGAAATCTATGTGTATAAAGATTTAGCATTCAAATGATTGAAAGGTAGTTAAATTTATTTTTCCTTTTGAAGAAAACTCAAGCGTCCAATTTTTATTGTATTATTTAGTAATTATGGTATTATCAACAACTTAAATTTTACGTATAGACGTACAACCGTTTAATTGAATGAGATTTACATTGCCTTTCAAAACAATTATTAATATCTAATCGTATATTTAGTTTTTATTATAAAAGCTAACTATTATATAGTAAACAAAAAATCACTAACAAATATTATTAATTGTGAAACATTAGTCCCATTTTATAATAGCCTACCATCAAAACTTACTTTCTACGTATTAAACATTTCATGTTACAAAATTTAACTCTGCTTTTAGTTTAACGTATTTGAGCAAAATCATTATACACAAGATACAAGTGTCATTAGTTGATATAAAAAGTAATTTTAACGACATATTTGACATAGTTTGCAATAAAAGTTCGTGTATATGTACGGGTCTAATATCTAGTAAAGGATAGTATTATAAACTCTTAGATTAATAATAATAATAATATTGATATCATACTATTTATAAACCAATTAATTACTAAGTATCAAATATTGATGAATATCATGATATGACTTTAAAATAATATGCACTTTCAAGTGGGTTTACCAAACAAATTAGTGAATTACTAACAAATAAAAATAATAATAATAATAAGCGGAGGGAAACAGCCTGTGCATCAAAACCGTATAGATGTTGTGTGTAGCAATGGTAAAATGAGAGATCAGTATTGTAAATATTAATCAACTTCGAAGACTGAAATTATAACTTTCGAAAAAAAAGAAAGCTTTCAACTTAAGAGCGACAATTTGTGCAGTATAATAGAGATGTTATTCCCTTACAAAATACATTCGCTATATGTTGATCGATTTTTTTTTTTCCATTTTGAAGTGGGTTTTGAAAACAACTATTACATGTGATACCCAACAAGTATCACATGTAATAATATACGGTATCACATGTAGTATTACATGTGATATTACATGTGATAGTATATCGTCCAATTTTTAAAAATCTACAAAAAAGAGAAAGAAATTTTTTTCGCCGAAAGTATACCATGTGAGATGTTTAATCGAAGAGAGAAAAATAATGATTTTTGGTGTAATTATTATAATTGTTGATTGACCGTTTTTGAAATATTTAATTTTTAATAGTGCGAATGAAAGTTAAGTTTGATGAAAGGGTTTATTGTTTCGTTATGTATTAAACTTTACACATTCTACTATTGTATGAGTCAAACTTTGAAAATTTCTGTCGTGTGTATTGTACTTGTAAATATCGTCTATTGTATGTACACTTTCTTTTTTTGGCATTGATAAAAACGAAAACTTTCCAATTTTAGCCTTACCCAAAACGAAAATTATAACATATAATAGATGCTATTTGCAATTTCAATACATAGAATAAAAGTTTTCAAAGTTCGAGCCATACAATATTAAAAAGTGTAAAGTTTAATACATCACGAAACAATTAACCCTTCATGAAAATAAAAGGTTGAGATTGATTTCTCGGATCTCAAATAAATAATATGAAGGAGCATCAATCGCAAAACAGTTGAAACCCAATTCAATTATAATCGAACTCATTTCGATCAATTATCACTACTCTAACAACTCATGATACTAATCTTCAAGTTCGTCTTAGGCCTCTTCAGTTAGGTCTTTCTTTTGTTCGTGGCTCAGTTTTTGATCGGTTAATTATACAAGAATGGACAGCGTACGATGTAAATTAAATACTATCAAAGTAATTAACGAACCGCAATGGACACAAATACAATTGACATATAGTGAATGTTAAGCTTATGTGAATACGTCACACTTTGTACTCCTCAAAGATCGCATAGATGTATAGATAGATTTTGACATTTAGTCGTATCTTTTAGGCTAACACGGCCTGCAAATTACATTAACAACGTGCAACTTATATAAAAAATTAGTGCAACTTATGCTAAACGTGAACTACAAAATAATAAGTTATTTATTTAGTTGGTTACTTAGTATTTCATTTTCTTTGTTTACCAAGTCTATGGCAAATTAATTCAGTACACATTTTCTTATAACCATTGTTGCTTTGTTCTCTGTTTTATCTTTCTAATTACAACCTTAATTCACAACAGCCATATTCTTTCTTTTGTTTGATGGTATAACAGAAGGCTAGTTTCTTCATTTCAATCTTTTGTCTATTAAAGCTTGAAAGTGTAAAAGGAAAGCTCTTGCTGCTGTTAAAATGGAGGTCTCAAATGGTGGAAATATGCAAAACGGAATGGAGAAGCTTGTAGGTAACAATTACAAGTATTGGAGGATGTGTATGGAGGCATACCCTCAAGGTCCGGATCTGTGGGAATTTGTTGCTGGAACCGATGCAATAATTCCTGTGGATGTTCCCGAGCATGCTGAGTCACGAAAAAAGTGGAAGATCAAGTGTGGCAAGGCACTCTTTGCGTTGAGGACATCAATTAGCAAAGAGTTCATTGAACATGTTCGTGATGTAAGTTCTCCGAAAGAAGTCTGGGAAACGCTCGAGAAGTTGTTTACCAAGAAAAATACCGCAAGGCTGCAATTTTTGGAGAACGAGTTGGCATTGTCGAAACAAGAAGGCATGACGATTTCAGAATACTTGTTACGTGTTAAAAGTGTTTGTGCTGAAATATCATAGATTGATGAGAACGAGAAGATCAGTGAAGCCCGTCTACGTCGTTATCTCATCCGTCGCACCCCCAAATTCGGGTTGCGGAAGCGAATCGGGTCGGGGCGCGATTAATCAATAATCACAGCACAAAGATATAATGAATGACTTTATATGCATCGTTTTACAACTTGTATTGATAAAATCAAAGTTTACATCAAAATATAGTTTACATTAGCTCAGTTTGAAGTTGAGAGATTTACATACATAATTAATTTATACAAAATATAATAATGCAGCTAAATCTCTGAATGTTTGCATGCTGACACGAGCTAATGATTCCTGATTTGGGCAGTCCAATCTACTGCTGTGTACCTGTGATACATGCTAAAATGGGTCAGCGAAACGCTGGTGAGCTCACAGATTTGTATGTCAACACATATTGTATGAACCGCAAGATTTAATTGAATTTAAATTGCAATTAAGCAAAATAAAAGTTTTACAGTCATGAGCACATAGTCTGAGCTTAACTCGAGGTGTCAGGTCCACATTTAAGGTATCCTGATCGAGGTGCCTTCCACGAGTGCCTAATCTACACTCGTCTGAACAAATATTAGTACATTCGTTTACCCAGTTAGTGCATGCTAACCCGGACGAGGAGGGTCAATCCTATATGGTACCATATACTAATATTCACGCTACAACGTATTACCAAACTATGCTGAGGAGGGCTTTGAAAGATTAGTGAGATAACTCATGTAGTAATTGTTTATTTTTGTACTTGCGTTCATATAGTTAAAATAAAACGAGCAATGATATCACACCCCTGAGTAAAACAATAAAATAGGGGCTATGGGACTCACATGAGTCTTGAAGTGTTTAACTTAATAAACTTGTGTTGATTAGCCGAGAATCGATGTCTGAAGACTGGTAACCTGAGGGTGTCCACGACACGCGATGGTTATAAACGTGAGTATGTATCTATAAAGACTACCTTTGTAGTTGTTCGTCCAACTAGAATGTCCAAATTACTAAGATTTGGTTGATTTGATTATGTTTTGAAAACGTGTACGACCCGTCGGTGATTGTTTGTAATAATAATCTTCAACATTATTATTTTGATTTCGAAGTGTTATACTTAAAAAGTATTTACAAACTTTAGGTGACGGGGGTCCGGGGGCAGCGCCCCTGGTTAGCGGGGTCCCAGGGGTGGCAACCCCTGGCGGGCTCCAAGGGGCAGAGCCCCTGGCTGGGGTCGAGATGCCAGGTCAGCTCAAATTTTTTTTATTTCTACCATATTGTAATAGTGAAAAACGCATCTAAGATTTGAATTTGGGTAAAATCAAATGATAAAATTTTAGGTCTCGACACTTAGTAAACTCCGAGGCTTCTAGGTTCTGTTATCTAGGATATTAGGCGTAGTGTCGCAAGCCGTGACTGCGACATTGATCATTGCGTCGCTACGTGCGACATCCGCAATTTGATGCGACATTAAGTGTTGTGTCGCTATATGAGACGTTGTTGGTTCTTGCGACATAAGAGTCTGTGTCGCTATGTGCGACGTTAGCAATTTAATGCGACGTTGAGGCTGATGTCACACCATGCGACATCGCGATAGGTTTTGCGACATTGTGGCTGATGTCATAATTTGCCTGGGACAAAAGCGACATCAATGTCTGGTCGGGTTCCGGTGGCTGGAAACACGGCCGGACGACTTTTGTTTGATCCGAAATTTTTACCCAACCATTATTTGGACATTATAAGCTAATATAAACAACTTTTATGAGAAATAATTGAAATCTAATAGTTTTCGAGAATTATCGGAAACTTACGAATCGTCGCCAGACAAACGAAAAGATAGGATTGTAGATCGTGACGCCGTGAATCTTTTTCTCTAAATGAGTTTTGCGATTTGAGGTTGTTTAAAGGTGTTATTTGGTGGATTTATGGAGGTGGTATGGTGGTTGTTGTAGAGGGAAAAAGAGGGAGAGAGAGATTGGTGGGTGTTTTTGGTGTAAGATGAAAAGGAAATGAGGGGTAGGGTGGGAGGTGGATCCGGTTTGGGGAGGTCACCAAAGTGTGGCCTCTCCAACTTTTTAATCCCCTGCATTTGCGCTCTGTGCGGTGTTCGTTTCTCAGTCGTTTAAACGTTTAAATAATTAAATACGCATTTAAGTTAAGTTTTAAAATGCAAATATTTTTGTTGAAGTATTTCATCAGATACTTAATATTTGTGTTATAAATTATAACTTAACTTTATTTTGATTGTTTGCGCGTTTAATATTTTAGTCGCGTAGTCATTGTTTGTACGATACGAATTGTGTACGAAATATTATTAAAATAATATTTTGGATATAATAGCGTTATTAAATAATGTTATATTATTTAATAAAATTGTTCACCAACGTCCGTATTAGTTGAACCGAATTACATTCGATTGAAATGCGCACGATTTAGCCAAATCGCGTAATTGTATATATTCAACAATATATATTAATTGATACATTAATCAGCCTAATACGGAACTAATTACACGTATTATAGTTGATTAGGCACTAATCACTACCTAATTTGGTGGGTGTCACATCATCCGTGGGTTAAAGAAGGAGTACGTGCCGTTCATCACCTCTATTCAAGGGTGGTCAACCCAGCCTTCTGTTGAAGAATTAGAGAACTTGCTCTCTAATCAAGAAGCTTTAGCTAAACAAATGGCTAAGGATTTTGAATATGATGCAGTCCTTTTCTCGAAAGGAAAGAGTAACAAGAAAACTTCGTCCAACAAGAGTAATAAGAAACCGTTTACATGCTTCAAATGTGGAAGAGTCGGGCACACCAGAAAACTTTGTCGATCAAAAATTACTAAAGCTAATGTCGCTTGCACAAATGATGAAGATGGTGAACTCAAATGGGAGCAATGTTTCACGGTTGAAGCTGTCAAACATAGTTCTAAGGAAGCTGTCCCTTAACCTAGGATCTAGAACAGATCACTTGAATCAATTGTGTGGCGGAATCACACGATTGAAGTAACAAGCATGAAATCTAAATCAATACAATGAGATATTGAATAAGAATGCTTTGTATTTCAATTACCAATGAATACTAGCTTGTTTACAGGTGTTTTAGTCGACAAGTTGTGCATAGGTTTTGTCCAACCTTTGCAATGAGCCGTGATGACTCTATATATACAAACAGATCGATCATGCGACACTTGATAAGTGTCGCAGATCATATCCCTAGTGCGACACCTACCAAGTGTCGCCTGAATGCGACACTAGACAAGTGTCGCCCAAAACAGAAAATAATCTATTTTCTAATCTAAGCTATTACAGACTCAAGACCAACTGACAGCACACTAATAGGACTCAACAAACTCCCCCGTGTCTTCAGCTTGGTCTTTTAAAATATCTTCAATATCAGATCCAGTCGGGAGATTCCCACCAGCATGAATTCCCTTAGCAATGCAGAGATCCACAACTCTCTGAAACTTCACAGCATCTTCTTGATCGATCATATCAAATTGCAATCTATTACTGTGAAGAGCTTGAAGATCATCCTTTGACATGTTAATCAGGCTAAGAGGATCAAAAACTCTAAGAGTGTAGCCAGTAACATGTTTCCATTCTTTAGCATCACGTCCCGGTCCCTTTTGAGAAAAATATTCAATAACCGCCTCACCAGTAACTGTGTCATACCACCAGAACCTAAATTTTCCCAGCACATCAAATGGTAACTTTTCAAATGGCACTTGGGTAAGATTCTTGGTTGGAGGATAATGATAACCGTATATGGGTTGGCGCGTCCTTGGGTCCAACTTCTTCTTATTTGAAAATCTAATTCCCATTACTGGTCGAATCCATTTAAATTTCTTCGTATTTATTTCTCGACGCAGTATTTGCTGAAAGAATTCAGCTTCTCGATTATCAGTGGGATTTATCATATTCAATTGAGCTAGTCGATTTAGATCAACCTTCGATAACGTAGTTAAATGATCTAGCCTTGCCTTAAAATATTGAATGTCATCTTGCCTTTTGATGACAAACAATCCAAAATCAGCATCGAATTTCCAACTTTTTATAAGCCCAGATAAGTCTCCACAAACAGAATATGCTCGGCATCTTTTCAACTCGGGCGTTGGAGGGAAAATCCATTCTGGATACTTTCTAGGTTGAGCAGTGGATGTTGAAGTACCAGCAAAATGGGAAGATGGTTCTGCAGAAGCTGCAGAAGAAGCAGCAGGAACGGTATCATCATCTGATTCTACCTCCTCATATGGATTATCCTCGAACTCATCTTCATCAGAAACCTCATCAGGTTCAAATTGTACATCATCATCAAACATGTTTGGACCCTCATTTTCAACAGTTGTTCCAAGTACCAGACTTTGTAGATATTCAAGATTAGCACGCGAGTAGTCTACATTTAATGGTACTGGTTGGCCAGGTACGTGAGATGACGACGCAAAGTAATCCAAATTAATATTTTCATTAATCTCAGAATCATTGATTACATTTACATTATCATGGCCTGTGGTTTCAGGATCTAACTCCCCTGGAACCACAGCCAGAGATTCCAACTCTATCACACGACGCTCAAGATCCGGTACACGAGCAGCCGTGGACTCTAACTGCTAAAGTCTTGACACTTGAACCTGAATGAGATCCTGTTGATCTTGAAGCATCTGGTTCATTTGCGCCATATCATCCATCAGTTTCTTCAAAAATTCCGGCTGTGGCTAAAGTTCATCAGAAGCAGCAGTCGAGGTTCATTGACAACGTTGTAGAGGAACGTCATCGGATTCTGTGTCTAAAGAATCCCGAACCCGCTTGCCCTTATCAGCAGCGGAAGTGGTAACAGCAGCAGCAGCAGGAGAAGTTGGAAAATTCTCGATATCCACTAAAACTTCTTCCAAAACCGCTTCATCAACTTGCGGTGGTGGAGCTGCAATATCCAGAAACCCATTATCCGGCGGAGCCACATATTTCTCATTAATCACGTGGCCGAATAACGGAACATCAGGCAGATCTGTCTGACCCTTTGGGGGTGTTGCACAATCCCCAAATACCCTAACTAGCATCGGAGTCAAGGTCAGAATCGACCTTGGGTCAGGCTGAATCCCTAGATTCAGGGAATTCAGGATCAGCTGTAAGAAACGTGGATACATAAACCACTTGTTGTCGCCAGCTTGTAGATTCTCCACTAGATGCCCAAAGATGTATCCAGAGTAGTTGAATGGTTTGTTATAAAACAAACCCAACATCAGAGAAATAGTTCCATAGCTCATTCCATCAAACCCGGCTTTCCGAGGAGATAAGCAAACAATGATTAGATGCGCTAAGTATCTCCAAACCCTGCTCAGATGTTGTTTCCTGTATTGATCTGTAGGAATAGCCGGATAACCCATACGCTGAAGACCTCCAGCGATAAAACTGTTCTCAAACTGAGTTGGAGACTCAGAATTGTCATCAAATCCCAACACTTCTGGTACCATATCCTCCGTAATCTCGATACGATGACCAAAAACAGATGATAAAATCCTTCGATATTCGCCTTCAGTGTTAATCACAGCATTTGCGTAAAATTCCTCGATTTGATTCAGGTAGAGTAGAAATGAAGCAGTGATAGCATTGTGAATCCTCGAGTGACGCAAAAACTGGATCATTGGATGAAAAGGAATCGAGTTGGCGTGCGTATCATCGAGAAAAGCCACCACATTATGTCGTGGCTGCGTGCGGCGAGCATAAATAGCTAAGTTTGCCATCTGCACAAAAATAAAACATAGATAACACACAAAGAAAAGTTATACCGTTAGTACAAATAAAGTATAAACCGTTCTTCAAAATTACTTTTAGGCGACACATCAGTAGTGTCGCTAATTGAAGTAGCGACACTTGGGTGAGTGTCGCTCAGAAGCCTTAAAAATTACCATGCGACACTTAAGGTAAGTGTCGCAGCATTACAAATCCAGAGGCGACACTCAGTGGAGTGTCGCATAAGTGCACAGAATATATAAGGCGACACTTACAGAAGTGTTGCAACAACGTAGCGGCATTTAAAGATTACTGTAGGCGACACTCAAAATAAGTGTCGCAGAGCAGGTAGGCGACACTCACGATGAGTGTCGCATGGCAGTAAGGCGACACTCAAATTGAGTGTCACAGTTGGTGTTCGAATTACCAAGTTGCGACACTTACTGCGAGTGTCACAATGATGAACACGAGCCCAGAAACCATAAACCCAGAATTCAAGTTTTTTTAAACTTCAAAACTAAGCTAACTTTGGGTAATAACTTGGTAGATACATGTATATCGATTATAATGCACAAGATATTATCCCTTTATACACCTCAATATATTCGAAATCATGAAAACTACCCAAACCCTAAAACCCGTAATTTCAACTTACAGTTTAACACTAAATAATGAAGGATTTTGATTCAAATAGTACCTTAACGTTCGTGTGAACTAGAAGAACAAGATTCTAAGCACAGATCTCAAAAATCTTCAAGAAACCTTAGCAGAAATTGCAACAGAACGAGTGTCACTTAAACGAGAGCGAGTGTCGCAGAATCGTATGTGAGTGTCGCAGGTAAATGTGATAATAAATGTCGCAGGGTGGCATTTATATATTTCACATTGTAGGCGACACTCAGTGTGACACTCGAGGCGACACTCAGTGAGTGTCGCAGACTCAAAAATTTTGAAAATTTTAACCCTTTTTAAAATTCTCTCGCTATTCGGTTTTGGCTATACAGCGACATGTGACTTTAAATATAAACAAAAATATACTAAAGTAATTACAATTTAACTAAGAATTCAAAACAAATGCACTATTTTTGGTGACGAGATTGTTTTGGGTCTAGTTAGGGATCATATCAAGTCATCATACATTAATTTGCAAATATTTGCTGTTATTCCAATTATCAGTATACTTGTCCTCTTTAAATTTACTTAACATATTCAAAATAAATTTAATAACACACAGTTCAAGATGATTGTTCATATCATTATCCACTTAACCAACTAACCTTCATTCATCTGAAATAACCTTTTATTGTTAATATGTTCAATCTTTTGCAGTTCACACATATGACATACCCCTAACATCTAGATATGGTTAATCTTTATATTAAGAAAAATTATATGAAACTTATTTTTAAGAATCAAGACATTGGTGACAGGTCTGTACTTACGTACAACAGAGCGACTTAACTTGATTCAGGTTTAAACAAAATCAATTTTCGTCAAGTCATTGGTGACAGGTCTGTATTAAATTTACATAACATATTTAAAATAAATTTAATAACACACAGTTCAAGACGATTGTTCATATCATTATCCACTTAAACATTTAACCTTCATTCATCTGAAATAACCTTTTATTGTTAATATGTTCAATCTTTTGCAGTTCTCACATATGACATACCCCTAACATCTAGATATGGTTAATCTTTATATTAAGAAAAATTATATGAAACTTATTTTTAAGAATCAAGACATTGGTGACAGGTCTGTACTTACGTACAACAGAGCGACTTAACTTGATTCAGGTTTAAACAAAATCAATTTTCGTCAAGTCATTGGTGACAGGTCTGTACTTCCGTACAACAAAGTGACTTAACTTGACTTAAGGATATATTTTTATTTGAAGCTCTAAGATTTTGCAAGTCTGATGAACTTGCGGTTGTTTAATTTTAAGATATAATACCAGAGACCAGGTCTGTACCAACGTACAACAAAGGAAACCAATACTATATCCCCCAAATAAGTTGATATAAAATTTCAGAATACAAAAATTGTCCATATTAAATATAGAAATGAAGACACACAGTCGTACGTCATATGATGTTTACTACAAAAAAAATTTAACAGGTAGTTGATGTTACTGCTTAATATCTCAGAGAACCAATAGAGAGTTGCCTATGAACATATCATATGATGAAGCTGTGTGTTAAGAAATTTATGATAAATACATTAGATAAACCTACGGATACATCAGATATAACAGGGAACATTTGCATTTCATTAATGATACTTAATGTACTATCATATCCCAAGTTGTTTACAGACCCAACCCAACGTCTGTTTATAGATGTAGCAAGAATGCATTACTTTAATACTAATAAGTATAAAGTGTGGCTCTTGCGATTTTTTTTTTTAAATTTACTAATATTACAAGTAAAATCAATGTCACTGTAACGATTTAAAAAATCGTAAGCCAAGCATAGAAACTAATTCATCAAAACGAGAACGGGAAAAGGCCTTAGTAAACAAGTCAGCCTTTTGCTTAAGTGTTTCTAATTGGATAAGGTCAATAAGGTGTTTCTCATAGCAATTCCGTATAAAGTGAAATCTAATCTCTATATGTTTTGTTTTAGAGTGTTGTACGGGATTGTGTGTGATAGATATGGCCGCAGTGTTATCTATATGTATAGGAGTAAGAGTTAAGATGAAACCATAATCGCGAAGTTGATGCTGAATCCACAGAACCTGTGAACAACAGCTGGCAGCAACAATATATTCAGCCTCGGCTGTGGAGGTTGAAACGGTTGTCTGCTTTTTACACTGCCATGACACTAAGCGCGGTCCAAGAAACTGACATCCACCAGATGTGGACTTCTTATCCTTGTTGCATCCGCCATAATCTGAATCTGAATACGCATTCAGAGTGAAGTCGTTTCATTTGAGTACCATAGACCAAGAGTGGGTCTATATTTGAGATACCTAAAAATCCGCTGAACTGCCTTCATATGAGAAACCTTCGGATGAGCTTGGTACCTGGAACACAAAGAAACAACAAAAACAATATCTGGTCTTGAAGCAGTAAGGTACATGAGAGAACCTATCATTAAACGATAGTCCTTCTCGTTACACTCATCATCTTCCTCAGCTGGTCCAAGTTTGTGAGATACCTCAATGGGGGTGCCATAAGTCTTACATCATGCAAATTATACCAAGTCAACATGTCATAGACATATTTTGACTGATGGATACAAATACCTTTGGCAGATTGTTCAACTTGGACACCTAGAAAGAATGTGAGTTCTCCCATTGAACTCATCTCAAACTCAGACTTCATAAGTTGCTCAAATTCCTTGCAGAGAGCATTACTTGTAGAGCCAAAGATGATGTCATCCACATATACCTGCACAAGTAACAAATCGTTTTTGGACCTTTTTGTAAAAAGAGTGTTGTCAATCTGTCCTCTTGAAAATCCATGCTTGAGTAGATGTCTAGACAGCCTCTCGTACCATGCTCGTGGTGCTTGGTGAAGACCATACAAAGCCTTGTCTAACTTGCAGACATAATCCGGATGTACCGAGTCTTCAAATCGAGGAGGTTGCCTGACATAGACTTCCTCCACAACTTGTCCATAAAGAAATGCACTCTTTACGTCTAGTTGATAACCCGAATACCTTTAAATGAAGCATAAGCCAAAAATATGCGAATAGATTCCAATCTAGGTACAGGGGCGAATACTTCATCGTAGTCCAATCCTTCAATTTGTGTAAATCCTTGAACTACTAGTCGCGCCTTATTCGTAACCACTACACCGCAGTCATCCTTCTTCACACGATATACCCAACGAGTTCCAATTGCATGGACACCCTTGGGTAGAGGAACTAATTCCCAAACTTTCAGCTTCTTAAATTGATGCAGTTCTTCTTGCATCGCTTCGACCCAATGCGGATCCTTTAATGCATCAACTGTTTTCTTTGGTTCAACTTGAGATAGAAAACATTCTTCCATCTCAGTTACAAGACATTCCAAGGAGGCTGTAGGAGGTGCTTCAGAAGTTGAAGCAGACGTGTCGGTCACGGCCAATTGATGTCTAGTTTGAACACCTTTACTTAACTCACCAATGATATTATCAGTGGGGTGAGTTTTATGAATCCGAGTCTGTGGAATTGAGTTAGGCACAATAACTAATTCCAAATTATTAAGATCTCCTTCAGTAGCATTTTTCTCGGATGGAGGATAATTGGCTTCATCATCATCCGCAGAAGGACTAGCCATATCTAACGGTTGAGGTGATGGAGGATCTGTTGTTAGAATTGGTGCATCAACTGATGGTGTTGATGCAGAGGTGGAAGATGTATTAGGTTGGACAGGTGGTGCAGATGGAGTGTGATCTACATTAATATCCAAACCATGTAGAAGAGTGACAATAGTTTCTTCATCATCAACATTCTCAGGTGTTGGAATATTGAATGAGTCAAAGAAACTATCATACTGGAACAGATTTTCTGGTCCTTTACCTTCGGGAGGAGCCGTATAGCGTAAACACTTGACTTCATAATGCTCCTCAATACGCTTTGTGGATAAATTGTAAACTCTCTTGTTAGGAGAATTCACAGAATATCCCAAGAATATTCCATCCATTGATTTTGCACCAAGCTTGTCCTTTTGAGTTCGTGACATAATGGTGCAAGGACATCCAAAGGGCTCCAGAAATTGTAAGTTTGGTTTACGGTTGTTAAACAGCTCATAGCATGTTTTGTTTTCCTTTTTAACCGTCAAAACCCTATTTAAAACAAAACACGCGGTATTTACCGCCTCTGCCCAAAAAGTGATTGGAAGCTTAGAGTCGGATAGCATAGTACGCGCAGCTTCAATGAGAGTCCTGTTCTTGCGTTCAGCGACACCATTCTGTTGAGGTGTATAAGCAGAGCTGAACTGATGATGAATACCCTTCCTTAAACAGTACATCTCAATTGTTTTGTTCTTGAATTCCGTTCCATTATCACTTCTAATCCTCTTGATTCTCTTTCCACACAAGTTTTCTAACTTGTCAAACAAATATATTAAGATCTCGGGGACTTCATCCTTTGTAGAAATGAAGTAAACCCAAGAAAAATGAGAGTAGTCATCGGTGACTACCAAGCAATAAGTACTTCCTCCCATACTCCTCTTATTAACCGGCCCAAATAAATCCATGTGCAATAGTTCTAGGGGTGATACATTGAAATTCACCTTCTTCGACTTATGGGACTGCTTATGTTGTTTTCCTTTGAGACAGAAGACGCAGTTATCATCCAAACTAAATGTGAGTTTAGGCACACCAGTAACAAGCTCATTTTTTACAAGATAGTTCATCTTGCGAAAGTTTATATGTCCCATTCGCCTGTGCCATAGAAGGGAATCCTTTGGAGTAGCTTTGGACAACAGACATGTATGTTCAGATGTTGTAGTTGACACAGTACTCATGTCAAGGACATACGTGTCCTTTGTCCTTGGTGCTCGAATGAGTACCCATTCCTCAGCTATTTGAAAGCCTGGTTTGAGTATTAAGCACTCCGTATCCGTAAACACCGTTGTGAACTTTTTGTCACACACTTGTGATACACTAAGAAGATTATAATGCAATTGTTCGACATAGTTCACGTTGTCAAAACTCACTGATCCATTAGTGAGAGTTCCCCGACCAGTAATTTCTCCACCCTTATCACCCGTAAATGCAACATATCCTCCTCTAATAGGTTGAACATCGGAGAGTAGAGATATGTTGCCGGTCATGTGCCGTGAACAACCACTATCTACATGCCATTTGCTCTTGATTACTTCTTCAGATGGCTGTAGGCACACAAAAATAGAGAAATTAGTTTGAGTGTGAGACCCAAGCCTTGATGGGCTTGGGTCTACCAGAATCATCCATAATAACCACATCAATGAGTACATGGTTTTTCAAAATTCCGGGCACTTTAATTGATGGGGTATTATGTGATGAAGAGTCTTCTTTGGACTCTTTGACTTTCCAAACCTGCAGAGGTTTAGATGGTTGCTTTTTGACAAGAGTTTGCTGATTACAAGTAGGTGTAACCGATATTATCTTGTCAGTTTTCTTGACAGGTTTGGGAGACATGGAACTGTGCTTAGGTGAAGATTTTGAAAAATTTCTGTAAACTGAGGATCTAGGCACTGTCCTTCCAAACCGTTGTCTAGAAAGCAACGGACAAACACTTATCAAATAACCCTGTTTCTTGCAGTAGAAACAGGTTCTTCTCTCAACAACCGATTGAAACTGAGGTTGCACAACTGATGAGGATTTGATATTTCTATTTACTGAACAAGCACATTGAAATGTGCAAGGTGAATTGGCACGTGAAAAAGATGTTGATTTACTTTTGTAATTATTTGTGATTGGTTTAGAAGAAATTAATTTATTATTAGCAAAATTTTGTTCCTTCTTAACCTTGGGAATAACCTTAGATTTAACCTTTAGTGAAGGGATTTCACTACACGGTTCATTTGTAATTATAAAATTTTCAGGCTTTACGTCCAATTTAATAACCTGTGTATCAATCTCATCAGTTACATCCTCAATTTCAATTACTTCCTCCTCAATAGTAGGAAGTACAGGTAATGCCTTTGCTTTCTTTTGGAAGATAGGTTTATCTCCCTTCTCAGATGGAACCAAAATAAATGGTTCTTTAACAGATGACTTGCCTTCTTTAACAGTTGAAGGCACAAAGTTTTTAATGTCATCCTTCGATGGCATAGGTTCATAGTTAGCTGGGGGAGGTACCGCTTGGTATCCTATCCCCGACTTACTTTTTGTATTGATCCTTTGCGCTTGAAGGATCTCATCAAAAACAACGGAGGATGTACTGAAATTTTAAACTTTTCATTTAAGATCAATAACCTCGGTTTTAGATTCATCAAGAGCCTTTTGTAATTCGACAATTTTCTTAAGATAACTGTCAATAGCATCTTGTTGACAATAAATCTTAGCCTTTAAATCTTTTCTTTCAGTCATAGTGGCATTAATTTTTTTATCAAAAATCTTTTCATTTTCTTTTAACAATTGGTTCGCCTGTTTAAGTTTATCTAAATCAGAATACAGGCGAGCATTATCCTCAGAGTATCTGTTAATTTTACCAGTTAATTTGATACAATTAACACAAGAAAGAGGTTCATCAATTTGTACCTCATCTGAAATTTCTGCCATAAGAGCTGTGTTATGAATGTTCTCATCTGTATCACTCCAGTTGTGATATTCATCATTAGTAAGGAGAAGAGCTTCATTGATAGATTCCTCAAGCTTATCAGCATCCTTAGCAGTTGACTTCTTTGAAGCAGATGGCTTTGAAAGACCAGAAGCAGGTTGTTTAGACTTCTCACATTCTCTAGCAAAGTGTCCAAGATTGTGACACTTGTAGCATTTAACCTTGCTCTTATCAAAGCCCAAACCCGAATCACTATCATCATCCAAGTTCTTTTTTTTTCAGTTTTTCGCAAATATCTCTTTGTTCTCCTAGTCAACATAGCAAAGTTCCATCTAATATCCATTCTCTCGAGATCATCGGGATTTATTTAATCAAAATCCTCATCAGTTAAATCAATGGAACTAGTTTTTTGGGATAGAAAACTGTCATAAGCACTCAAAAATGCTTGAAATACAGCAGCATTCTCCTCAGTAGCTGGAGAAGCTTGATTAGCCTTGGATCCACCAGATGATGAAAGTGATCGACCTGAAAAAATATATGATCCACTGGAGGCACCACCACTTGCAGTTGAAGTTTTAGTGGCGGATGACAAACCTCCTCCAGACAAAAGAGCAATCCCTGAAGATGAAGATTTACTCCCATAAATGCTTGGATCTTGAATATGAGCACTAGATTTTGTTTCTTTCCTTTGCATATCTAGTGCATATGCTTGCAATCGTCCAATGAAATCATCTAGAGACATTAACATCACGCCTTCGTCTTCCTCCATCATCATCACACGATGATTCCATTTCTTTGGTAACGCACTTAACAATTTCTTGTTAATATCCTCTACCTGCATTTTCACTCCTCCGTCAGACAGCTCACTCACTAGATGTGAATAACGAATAAACAAACCATTTAAGGATTCATTTTCTAACATATCAAACAACTCATATTGTCGTTTGACCAACTCCAGCCTACTTTTCTTATATTTATCACTACCACCGCATCTTCTTTCCAGGGCCTGCCACATATCATATGCGATGTCATGATGTTTAAACATTTTGAGTACATCAGAAGATAAGCTCATAACAAGAGCTGAATGGACTTTTCTTTCCATATCCCAAGATTTCTTTCCATCCGCATTCAATGCACGAATAGACTTAGGAGGTGCGATTCCCTCAAATACCCCCTCTTGCCTCGAATGTTCATACCTTTCAAGCAAAGGAATCATCATATCCGGTTCATTATAAGAAATAAAAGCTTCAAATTTTTGTCTCCATTCAACATAATTTGTATTAGCTGTAAAAATTGGAGCCTTATTTGTACTACCAGCTTCATTACTGGTTTTAAGCATTTAAGCAAAAGCTTGCATCGACATTGTAAATTAAACCCTTTTTTTTTTTTAAAAAAAATATGATTTAAAATGTTTAAGCGACACTAAGGAAGTGTCGCAATCTAACAAGTGACACTAAGACAAGTGTCGCAGAGAGTGTAAAATTAAACCACAGGCGACACTAAAAGTAAGTGTCGCAAAGAAGTGTCGCTAGCAAGTGTCGCTAGCTAAACAGGAGTTACTGTTGCAGTAAGTGTCGCTAAACTCTTAAGGCGACACTGAGGTAAGTGTCGCTTGAAGTGTCACAAAATAGTGTTGCAAAACCCTAGAGGCGACACTGAGAAAAGTGTCGCTGGAAGTGTCGCAACGAGTGTCGCAGAAACGCGCAGCAACAAACCCAAAACCCTAAAAACCGAATTTTCGTAAACCTAATGAAAATTATCTTTCCCAGATGAACAAGACCTGCAAAAACACGTTAATAACAAGAATTTGAAGACCAAACACTCTTTAATCAATAAAAATAAGCTAGTAATTTCCCGATTTCAACCGAAACAAACTCGAAACTTGATCAAATCTGTCACAAACAGCCCAACGGCTCTAATACCACTTTGTTGTCCCTTAACCTAGGATCTAGAACATATCACTTGAATCAATTGTGTGGCGGAATCACACGATTGAAGTAACAAGCATGAAATCTAAATCAATACAATGAGATATTGAATAAAAATGCTTTGTATTTCAATTACCAATGAATACTAGCTTGTTTACAGGTGTTTTAGTCAAAAAGTTGTGCATAGGTTTTGTCCAACCTTTGCAATGAGCCGTGATGACTCTATATATACAAACAGATCGATCCTGCGACACTTGATAAGTGTCGCAGATCATAACCCTAGTGCGACACTTACCAAGTGTCGCCTGAATGCGACACTAGACAAGTGTCGCCCAAAATAGAAAATAATCTATTTTCTAATCTAAGCTATTACAGACTTAAGACCAACTGACAGACACACTAATATGACTCAACAGATTGGATCGTTGATTCGGGATGCTCTCATCATGTAACCGGGGATGATACTCTTTTATCAGAGTTACGGGAACATCATGGGGACCGAGTTATTATCACCGCAGATAACTCAGGCCACCCGGTGGAAAAAGAAGGCATTGTAACAATTGACGTTGCTGGCTACTCTACTAAAAGTTTTAAACTGGAAGATGTTTTTCTTGTTCCGGGCTTGACGAAAAATCTAGTTTCAGTCCACCAAATTACTGATGTTGGAAAATATGCCTTGTTTAGACCGAAGGATGTGAAGTTTTTCGAAAACGTGAAGAATATATCAGGTGATGTTATTCTTACTGGTGAGAAGAAAGGTTCATTATTTGTCTTGTCTGCAGGTGAAGCATACGTGAAGAAAACAAGTCAAACCGATAGTGTTGCTATTTGGCATGCTCGACTTGGTCATGTAGGCTACCAAATGTTGCAGAAAATCTCTTCAAAGAAGTTGGTTGATGGCATGACTTCTTTGAAGAATGTACGTGAATATGTAGTATGCCAAGGCTGTCAATATGGAAAATCCCATAGACTTCCATATAAAAGATCATTAAATCGTAGACCCGCATTGTTCGATTTGGTTCATACAGATTTGATGGGACCAACAAGAACACCAAGCTATAGTGGGCATCACTATGTTATGGTGTTGGTGGATGATTACTCGAGATTTACTTGGGTGAAGTTCTTAAAATAGAAAAGTGAAGCTTTATCGAAGTTCATGGAGTTCAAAAATGTTGTCGAGAAGGAGTTCGGGAAGAAGATAAAGTGTCTTCGGAGTGACAATGGTGGAGAATACATGTCCGCTGACTTCTTCAAAATGGAGTGTCAGAAAGGAAGCTCGGGTATCTTGTATCTGTTTGTTTGTCATGGCTGCATGACAAAAGTCTACCTCGAGAGCTATGGGCAGAAGGTATCCAATGTGCTTGTCATGTCACAAATAGGCTGCCTTCTTGGCCAGGTACACAAAAAACAGCCTTTGAAATTGCATATGGTGAAAAACCAAATGTAAATTATTTTAGAGTATTTAGTTCTATCTGTTATGTTCATGTTCCAAAATCTCATACAACCAAACTTGATCCAAAGGCTAGAAAGTGTATATTTGTTGGATATGATTCTCACAGGAAAGGTTTGAGGTGTAAGGATCCAGAGACAAAGAAATTTACTACTTCTAGGGATGTGCTATTTGATGAATTATCATCGATGGTTTCTGATCCAAAGGTTATTGCTCTTGGTAATGATCAAGAGAGTTCTGAGTTCTTATTTCCTGAAGCAACTGTGTGATCACCTTGTGGTGAACAGGTTGAAAATTCATCTCAATCTCAGAATGTTGCAAGACGAGAAGACGATAGACAACCAGAAGTAAGAAGGTCAACAAGGGAGAAAAAGCAACCCGACTACTTCAAAGATTACGAGGTAGGTATTAACACTTGCACGGTTAGTACATGTTTCTTTACGGGAGCTATAACAGAAGAGTCGACAAGTTATGAGGAAGCAAAAGGCTGCCCAAATTGGGAAAGAGAAATGCAAGAAGAGATTGAAGCTTTAGACAAGAACGAGACATGAGTGCTAGTGCAAAAACCAGAAACGTGCAAACCAGTCACTTGTAAGTGGGTGTATCGCCTGAAGAAAAATTCTGATGACACTATTAGCAGGTTCAAAGCTCGTCTAGTTGCTCGTGGTTTCTCCCAGAGCTACGGGTTAGCCTATGAGGAAACGTTTAGCCCCGTAGCAAAAATGGTGACCGTAAGATCAATTATTTCACTTGCTGCTTTACAAGGTTTGAAGTTATGGCAACTCGGCGTGAAAAATGCTTTTCTCTATGGAGAGTTAGATCGTGAAGTGTTTATGGAGCAACCGGCTGGCTTTGTCTCAACAGAATTTCCGAATCATGTTTGTCGTCTAAAGAAAGCTCTTTATGGTCTTAAACAAGCGTCGCGAGCTTGGTATGGTAAAGTTGCTCAATCTTTAATATTCTGTGGTTTCAAAGTTTTTGATGCAGATTCTAGTTTATTTATCAAGCTAGAATCAAATGTGCATTTGTTGGTATTATTATATGTGGATGATATGATCATAACCGGGAATAATGAATCACAAATTTCTAGCTTGAGTGATGACTTGTTTGTTCATTTTGAGATGAAAAACCTGGAAGAAATAGGTTGTTTTCTTGGTCTAGAAGTTGAGAAATTAGATCATGGACAAGGTTATTTTGTTTCTCAAAAAGGTTATGCAAAAAGTCTTTTGGAATGTTTCAACATGGGGGAGTCCAAAGAAATGGCTACTCCAATGGAGCCAAATCTCAAGATGAAGAAAGATGAAGGGAAGCCACTGAAAGATGTGAGAAAGTTTTGACAACTAGTCGGGAGTCTGATATATCTGACCATCACAAGGCCATAAATTTCATACTCTGTTAGTATTGTTTCTCAGTTCATGCAGAATCCAACAAGTGTTCATCTTGAAGCTGCAAAAAGGATTTTGTGTTATGTGAAAGGATCTGTAACTCATGGTCTGTGGTACAAGAGATGCAGTAATTTATTATTAAGCGGGTTTGTTGATGCAGATTGGGCTGGAGACACATGTGATCGACACTCAACTTCGGGTTACTGTTTTAGCTCGGGTTCAGCGGTAATTTCATGGTGTAGTAAGAAACAAGATGTGGTTGCATTATCGAGCACTGAAGCAGAGTATATTGCATCTACCATGGCTGCCCAAGAATGTATTTGGTTAAGAAGATTGATTGGAGATATGCTGCATGATGTGTGCTAAGTATAGACAATTATAATCACAAGTTTTAAATAAGGAAATACTAAATAATACTATCACACAATTCAGGCAAGTGTTATCCTGATCATAGAATATAGCTTTATAAGTAAGTCCAGATTCGAACACAGGGAACGTGATTTAATCTATAACTAACTATTTATTTATTCTAATTACAAGTATTACAATTTATATACAATTTTACAATAATATACAAGATAGGGGGACGTTTTAGTTCCGATCGAACATATTTATAATTGATACCGATTCTTAATAGATAAGTTTTAAGGAACAACTTAAGAATACTCAATTGGATAGAAGATTATGACTATTTAAACTATTATTTATTAAACTTATTATATTAACTTATGTCTATTTGCGTGTTGGCTATTATTATTGTGATTTACTAATGTAGAAAACCACAAAGAATAAGATAATTTTCATATAGCAATACAGTCAAAGGATATGTAAAGTATCACTATTTATTAAGATCTATCAACATATTATTGATACAATTCCTGAGTCGGTTGAATTATAAGATTACTTAACATTAATAGATGATATCAAGATGTGAACATAATTACCTAATCTATAGAAACTTTTTATGGTCATTCTAGTTTATATAAATCAGTTAACTAAATCAAGAACCATCATTAATATAATATAACACAAATAATTCTTGTATGATAATATTCAATAATATAGTTCCAACATAAACATATAATTCATATAATAAACTAAATAAACATACATTTAAACATTCATAATGAAAATCTAACAAGCAATTAATTCAAATCAACAATATCCAAAATAACCCAAAAGAATAATAAAGTTACAAGGATAAAGAAACCGAACCAATTGACGAACTAGCTTTTCCTAGGGTTAAAAACCTTTAAACCCTAGCTCCTTAGCCTCCAAATTCGTACCTATAGTTGACCTAAAACCCTAACTTTCGACTTTTTATTCTTTGAATCGTATATGGTTAAGCCTACACTAAGCCTCTATTTATAGTTTTTCTGGCCGACCTCCCAACCGCCGGTTGGAATAACTTTGAATCCCACTCAAACTCCGCGTTCATCCACTGACTTGAAACCCTTAATACCAACCGCCGGTTGGTTAAATCCAACCGCCGGTTGGTTAATCCAACCGCCGGTTGGATTGATTGTCCAGAATATTCCAAATACGGGCTCGGGCTTCAATGTGGACTTTCTTTCTTCTTAAACGGATTCAACTTGTTTTCTTGGCCAATTTCTTCAATATTGTCATCTTAGTCTTCATTTCTTTAAGGTTTAAGTCTTTTTTTTCTTCAACTGCTGCAATTTCTTCAATTTTTGTCTTATTTTTGTTCATTTTTCTCCAATCTTTAATTGAAATACATTTCTACAAATATTAACAAAATAAGTATCTAAAATCATATAAATGCATTAAAATGTATACAAATATAGGGATAAATAGTATAAAATATAGTATCTATTTGATGCTTATCACTGCACGAAGTTGATTATGCTGTGCAAATCAGGTGTGATAACGAAAGTGCAATTAAGCTTGCTTCAAATCCTGTTTTTCATGCTCGGACAAAGCATATTGAAGTTCGACATCATTATGTTCGAGAGAAAGTTTTAAGTGAAGAGATTGAGCTAGTAAATGTTCGCACCAATGATCAAGTGGCTGACATATTTACTAAGGCTTTTGTGAAGTCCAAGTTTCAATGCTTTCGAGACGCTCTAGGAGTTGCTGATCGGAAGGTTGCACTAAGGGGGAGTATAAAAAATTAGTGCAACTTATGCTACACATGGACTACGTACAAAATAATAAGTCATTTATTTAGTTGTTTACTTAGTATTTCATTTTCTTTGTTTACCAAGTCTATGGTCAATTAGTGGAGTCTATTTAGTTGCTAAGTTTATGGATATCAGTTAGTGTTAACGTTAGAATGTGCCAGAAATAAGGGAGATATCTTCTGTTAGTGGCTTAGTGGAAAATGACTCTATAAATAGAGTATGTAACTTTGGCAAATTAATTCAGTACACATTTTCGTATAACCATTGTTGCTTTGTTCTCTGTTTTATATTTCCAATTACAACCTTAATTCACAACAGCCATATTCTTTCTTTGTTTGAACTTATGTGCACAAACCAATTTTCCATAGATGACATTTCCACCACCAATTTTGATAGATCCATCATGAATGTGTATTATACAGTTGTACTGTACAAGTTAATAATGCAATTTGATGATGAATCTATAAAAAATGAAGGTGAATTTATCATCACCCCTTTTCGATTATCCATATGTTATATACAACTATTAAACGTACTCTAACTAACAAATCTAAGAAGTTAAGACTTCTTCACAGTTCTAAATCGATAAATCTATTTTTCATCTTGTTAATTAATGGAGTAACTATCTAAACGTGCTAGAATAACGTATAATTAATGTCATTCTCTTTGTCCTTTCACTACGATAAAAATGTCAATTATTCACGTTTTTTTTCTTCACACATTTATAAAGTGTAAACTTATTTGCTAAGATATTCACACTTATAAGTGTGTACAAAATGTTCACACTTTTAAGTGTGAAGAAATAAACTAATAATAATATGCATTACAATGTTAACACTTACAACCGTGAATAAATACAAAATTTGCAACACTTTAAAGTGTGAAGATCCTTTCTTAACACTCAATTTCTCCACGCTTAAGAATCGTGAACAAATTAAGTGTTACGAAATGAGTTTCACGCTTTTAGGTGCAGACTTTGTTCAATTTTTCACAGTTATACACGTGAAGATTTATATCAGTTTAGTTTCTTCATGCTAAAAAGCGTGAACATTTTGTGCACACTTATAACTGTGAATAACTTATAAAATAAGTTAACACTTTATAAAAGTGTGAAGAAAAAAACCCATAGATAATTGACACTTTTGTTGTAGTGTAATTAGTCATAGATCATTATTAAATGGGTTAAACTTATAAATTATTGTAATAATGTACATATCTTTTTGTACTAATGTGATTAACCTACCCATGTTAATACCAAAATGAGTAACTAACATAAAGCTTTGTTCCAACGTTACTAACATGATACTTAAATCACGTTAGGTATCACATTTCGCTGAAATGTACACTTTTAATTACATGAAATGACATGTTATATATATTTAATGTAGTTAAACTTTATGTCTTGATAAAACTCATTTGCTGCACTAATTTTTTTCACAACTAGTCTTTTGTGTTGAATTTAAGTTATAAAATTGTGTTCCAAATGAATTTCATCAAAGATAAAGTTTAAGTATAGTAAATCTAACGTGACTTGTTATGTCATTAAGAAGTAAATAAAATTTAGTGACAAGTGAGAACTAAATGATGAATAAAATATCATGTTAGTAGCATTGAAACAAAACTTAAAAGTCGGTTACTCCTATTGGTAATTAAATGAGTACATTATTGACGTTGATTAAAAAAGGATAAATATATATGTCGTTAATTTATAACTTTAACTCTTATTAAATTATCACCCTTACGTAGAACGCTTTTATGGTTTACATGTAGAATGTCACCTCTAACCAAACCAAAAGTCAATCACAAATTACATAAGCGTTTAAGGTTAAGTTTTTCAACGTATTTAACAAAAGTATGGAACCATTAATATCCACATCATATCATCGTCGTATGCCGTATGCTTGTGGTATGCCAATTCTTTATATAACAAGATTTCAAACAATGAGTTACATATCACACTTCTTAGTCACTAACAAAATGTTATCAAAAGTTGGCTATACGATCTATTTAATAATCATCACCTTCTGGTCATGGTGGTGGGAAGTCGACAACCATACTGACGAGCTTTCTCGCAACATTCTCACCATTTTGGCTCTAACACTAGTACTTATATGGTACAAGTGGATGCTATCCTATACCAAACATGTCACAAGTACTTCCTTGCCACCCGGCCCCTATGGTTTACCAATTGTAGGCTACCTCCCTTTTCTTGCTCCAACTTGCATGAAAGATTCACTGAGTTCGCTCACAAATATGGGCCTATCTTCAGTCTACATCTGGGAAGTAAGGTTCATGTTGTGGTGAACACCATGGACCTAGCAAAGGTTGTGGCTCGTGACCTGGAGCATACATTTTCCAACCGCAACCCTCCAGTCACTTCATTAGCCATCACTTATGGTGGGCTTGATATTGCATGGTCTAACAACAATAAACACTGGCGTAACATGCGTAAGCTTTTAGTTAGTCAAGTTCTAAGTAGCACAAATATTAACAGTTGTAAAATATTACCTTAGTAAATTTATGACTAAATGAATGTATATGTATGTTTGTTGTCTTTCATCCTTTTTAATTTTACTCGCCTAGGAGACTATCTTTATGTATATATAACACAAAATAAAATGGAGAATTCTGGACCTTAGATTGATTCCATCCATAAAGATCTTATGGTTAAAATTATTTCCTTCATTTTTTTTAATTTTTATAATGTGTACCCACAACTATTGAAATTGACACTTTCAATACTTCCCTATTTTTTTAGTCTTTATAGTTTAAATATCATGACATTTCAAGTGGTAATTTATAAATAAAAAATCATATTTGAAATATTTATCTATATATTGATTAATTACATGGACTTTTTATCAACATTATGAAATAAAAACTGTTCATCCATTTAGTCAAACAACCGTAATATCATGAATATGTTATAATCGTAACTAAAATATTTTACGATTTTAACTAATAATCCTTTAAATAATGTAACTAAGATATTTTATGATTTTAACTGATAATCCCTTAAATAATATACATTAAACTAAACAATAAACATATGTCATATTCAACCATAATAACATTGTTCTATTTTCTTTTTGTGATTCATAGATTTTATATTTTTACAAGTTTTGTTTAAAACATTATCAAAATTAAACTTTCGTTTTACTATATAACTATTAAATGATAAAGACCCTCTTGAAGATCATGAAATTTCAATAAATTTTGATAATATTTAATTAAATATACATTTTTATATTAAATATTATTTTTCCTTTTTATACACACATCTATCAATTTATAATAACAAGTTTTAAATGTACTTGATAATAGATATGCTATCGAGCGTTTTATTGATTTGCTAAAAAATAACGTCTACAAAGATCAAGTTGGCGAATATGGATTTTTCTTATCGCTATTCAAAATCTATTATTATTGCTTATACATATGTGTATATATGATCACAACAATGTTTGATTTTGATAGAAATTTAGGTTTGAATTACAAAATACAGTTATTTGAGTTACACTGAATTCATAGTTAATTTAAGTTTTAAAAAACTATTTTATGGATTACAATAATTCTATACTTCCTTCTTATTATATGCATATTATATTAATTAATGTTTGACTATCCACCCCTTCATAAAATGGGTAACTATTATAAATAAAATGCTTACAAGTTAGATAATATATAATTTACAACCGACATGTATTTTTAATAACTTAAAAAAATTAAAAAACTTGAACCGTACCAAATTGATAGAGTATATGCCAGATGTTATTGGTTGTCGATTATATTATATAAAAATCCGGTTCACGGTACAATTTCATTTGACTTAACTTTTTAATTACACAATTTATAAAATCAAATGTTGAAACACCGCGTTGTCGCGGGACCTCACCTAGTTTTTTAACCCTCTTTTTGCGTCACTGCCTAAGTGACGCAAATTCAACACCTGACACTTGATCTGACACTTACACCAGACACTTGCTTAAGTGTCGCCCCTTATGCGTCACTTCCCCAAATGACGCTAACACTTCAGAATTTTCCATTTTATGCGGCACTTCCTGAGTGTCGCATAATAAAAATAAAAATATTATAACACACATTTTGTTACTATATATTTATATGATTGTTCATTGGGTTAAGTGTTTGTAAATGTATATAACTATGCATTGACTTCTTTAGCGTGAACACAACTATATTGACCACCATTGTGTGTATCTAACTCTTATTTTGCACCATTGTATGTATATAACGGGCTATATCAAGTCATATGCTTATGTGTATGAGGTTACTAGTATTCTTTGCTTTGTTACTTCCACGTAATATTCCATGTAATTATTATGCATAGGAATTAATAAAAATAAAAAACACTATATTCACTCTTTTCACAAAATTCCCCATTATATTAATTATCTCCATCTCATCTCTCTGTAAGTCTTAAAATTCAAAGACAAAACAAAATCAGTGGTTAAATTAAAAGTAAACATGATAGTTTGAACCCCAATTAGTCATATATGTGCGTTGAATGTGTTCAATCTCCAGCGATGACCAAGAAACACCCACCAATAGCAGAGAGTGCTCATTGCCAGCCGATCTACAGTGGTTAGTGGTGGTCGCGCTTGACATACGGTTGCTCCGGCGAAGCTCAAGCATCCACCCACGTCTCGACCAAAGTTAAAACATATGGCTTGGCTTCGTCATTCCCATCGTCGTTCCACCATCATCATCCACTGCCGTCCCAACCAAACAATTGTACCAGTTAGATCTGGCATTTATTTGGGTTTTTAAATCCATTGCAGCAGCTATTTGTTATTTTTCATATGTATACGATGAAAATGTTGGGTGTATTTATGAGTAATTGAGGTTTTCTGATTAGTTGTAATCGGTGAGGAATGTGATTTTTCATACCTTCTTTTGTTTTATTTTGTCGACCAAAAAAAAGGAATAAAGATGTAATTTGTAATTTGTATATAATATGATTTTAATTGTTTTGTGGTTGTGATTTAAATTGCTCTTAGATTTTTGTTGTAATTAAGAGTGTTGTTCGTGAATTGCATTGATGATTTGCCGAACTCAGTTTTGAAGATGACGACTTGATGATATAGATGAAATTAGGGTTCTTGTCTTGAATGAAAGAAGATGAATGAAGTGTACAATACATGTGGATGACTAGATGCCATGTTTTAAAATTGGATACGTGGAAATAACACGTAATAGTATATTACACGCCATCTAAAATGGTAACCGGTTAAGGTTTGTGTAGGTTACCTGCTTCATACAATGATCGAATTTAATTATCACGGTGGTCAAGATAGTTGTGCACACACTAAAGAAGTCAACGCATAGTTATATACATTTACAAACACTTAACCCTTATCGTTATCCCACAACTATATATAACTCATTCTCATATTTGATTTTTTTATAATAATCAGACTTATCTGGTTCCAGTATCATTGTGATCACACTAAGAACGATAGTTTGCACAAATTCACCCGTTTGGATATAGCTTGAAACTATAAGTAGCAAAATGAATGGGTCGGGTCACAGGTTTAGATGGGTCTGGGTATGGTCACGGATTTAGATGGGTTTGGGTCTAAACGGATTTAGGAGGAGATAAGTTTAAATGGGTCTCGAGTCGGGTCGACCCATAAGGTTTCCATCAAACTTTTTTTTATCTGAGTGAATAATGAGAAAATTAAATGATGTGTTCAAAAAAGGAAAAAAATTACCCGCTAGATCGGTTGGTTAATTGTTATACAATTGAAGTTATATTAGAGAAAAGAGGAGACCCAACATACTCATCATCTCATAAATATTACTAGTATCCAACTTGATCCATAAATTATTAATGAGTCTAAAATTAATACCTCTACTTGAAACTAACTCATTTGATAACTCATTTTCTAGTTTAATCTGAAACTAACCCGATAACATGTTGATCCATTCTTATAAATGGATTCCCTAACCTGGGTATGAGTTAGCCATGCCAGGGTTGAAACACCCATTTATCTGATCAAATTGGTTTTAGAGTGAGGTATTTTGATTAGTTAACCAGCCAACCTCACACAACCCAAATTAACACCCCTAAGCGATTCCTTCATATTTTGACATTAGTATATGATTAAAATTAGAATTGAGTAAGATCAGAAATCAAGTTCCCGAAAAATTGACAAATTAGAAATAGGCCCATAATCCATTTTTCCATGCATCACGATGAAAAAATGTGATTGAAATAATGTGATTTCCATAACTTTCCAGACATATATAGAAATTATGTTTGTGCAAAATATCATCCTGCATCACATTTTTTTTGAACGGCGGATAATATTAAACTAGCAAGAAGCTAGAACAAAACATCACAAGGAGTAGGATAGTAATGCACTCGGGTCGCACGACCAATCTATCCAATTTAAATTTACATAACGACACCTCCTAGTAATCCAAAGAAAAGAAAAAAGTTTAACATCGTCTCCAAGGGTGTCACTTCTCGGCTTTTTGGCATTAAAAATAACATCATTCCTATACTTCCAAGTGATCCAAAGTGTTGTGTGAACAACCACCTCAAAGTACTCTTTAAGCTTGTGGTTGACATCAATAAGATCGTGAATATCAAAAACATCCTTAAGATTGAGAAAACGAGGTTGGGTAATCTTCCACCAATTATAAATATCCCTCCATAGCTTCATAACAATTCGACACTCCGTAAAAAGGTGTAATTCATTTTCGAGTCCATCATCACAACACGGGCATCTAACGGAATCAATATCAATTCCACGTTCCACCAAATTCATACGAGTTGGCAACTTCCCTTTGCGACACGCCAAGAAAAGATATTTAACTTTATAGGAAGAATTTTGTTCCACCTATATAAAGTAGAGTCATCTTGGTACACCGCGTTTTCAACTAACTTGCTAGAGATAAACTCACGCATCGACTTCACGGAATAACCCATTGGGATATCCAACAAAAAGATCCATTTATCTTGACTACAAGTTATTTCCATATTTGCAATCAACTCCATATTTACATAATGGCAGTCAAGAAATCCTACAAGAACTCTCACTGATCATATATATCATATAATATACTACCCAGACACGCTTGTTTTACTAATAGATCAAACCCATGCTAAGCATAACAGAAGCTCACAAACAGAGGTTTGATGTGATTATGACTCTGATAAAAATGATTTGATTTACTGTATGACTTTGGTCAGATGGTATGTGTTTGATCCATCAATGGATCAACCAACAATTTGTTTGGTATAATCATAGTATTAAGTGCATTAACTACGTTTTTCCTTTTAAATAAAATTTAATATGGATTATGAGCTTTTGTTCATGTTCAGAGTCATCGTCCCAGAAAAATTGCTTTCTTAAGAGACAAAAAGAAAGGCAAAATAGTCAACTTGTCCATTATTAACACAGTAATACCCTGCTAACTAATTTTGTTGTGTACCACAACCTACCATCACCAACTACTATATTCTTGTTATCTTATGTTAAACTAAAAAAGTATCATTATCATCTACTTTTTTTTATTTTAACTACCACAACCATGTCCACAATTATTTATTTTTATTTTTAAAGGCACCGCGTTCTTACTTTAGCTTATTATGTTATTGTAGCTTACCATCATCATCACTCTGTTACTATACTATAACTTAAATGATCCTGCAGCTGGATGTGATAAGCTTTGCAGAATTGGTATATGAACACATCAACTTCCCTTACTTGCGTATATACGGAAAGTTATAATTGAGTTTATACGTTATTTGCAACAAAAATGATATCAGAGGTTGGAGGTAAGATTTATATTACTCTCGTCTCCTTTTGGGCATGGTGGTTAGAAGTCGACAATGAACAAGACAAGCTTGCTCGCACGATTCTCAACATTTCTACTCCAGCACTCATACTTATCTGGTATAAGTGGATGCAGTGCTATACCAGAAACAGCCCGAGTCACCTACCACCCGGCCCATACGGATTACCAATCGTAGGATACATCCCGTTTCTTGGCTCCAACGTGCATGAAGTATTCACCTCGATGGCTCATAAATACGGACCCATCTTTAGTCTACGGCTCGGAAGTAGGCTTCATGTTGTGGTGACTTCCGAGGACGTAGCGCAAGTTGTTGTTCGTGAACAGGACCACACCTTTGCTAACCGGAATCCACCAGTCACAGCACGAATTCTTTCTTATAATGTACCGGATATTGTATGGGCCAACAGTACTACACACTGGCGTAACATGCGTAAGCTTCTAGTTAGCGAAGTGCTCTGCAACACAAGTCTCAACGCAAGTCGGAGTTTTAGAACACGTGAAGTGAGAAAGACGGTGAAGCAAGTTTACACTAAGGTTGGGGATAAAATCGATATTAACAAAATAGCTTTTGATACAGAGCTTAATGTTGTAACCAGCATGATATGGGGTTCTAGCAAATATGGTGAAAAGGATGATTTGATTGATAACATAGATAGATTTCGAGAAGTTGAGTTCAAGATTATTGAGCTAATGGGAACACCAAACATATCTGATTTTATCCCCATGTTATCAAGGTTTGATCTACAGGGAATGAATAGAGATATGCGAAAGCAGTTAAAATACCTTGATCAGATGTTTGACAAAATCATTGAAAGAAAAACTAAAGTGAAATCCAACAAAATCGATGGAGCAGTTGAAAATGATGGAAGAAAAGACTTTCTGCAGATCCTATTAGACCATAAAGACCAGAAAGATGATCCAACGTCTTTTAACATCATTCATATTAAAGCCTTACTTATTGTAAGTCCTCTTTCAATTTACTTCCTTTGTTCTTATAATTAATTTGTGAAACTACTATACATACAGGGCTTTGTCAACACAACCTTTACTAAAACAAATGAAAACTTTTTAACAGGACATATTGGTAGCAGCAACGGACACGACATCAACCTTGGTTGAATGGGCTATGGCAGAGATCTTAAATAAGCCAAGTGTAATGAAAAAGGTTCAGGATGAATTAGCAAAGGTCATTGGGGCTGCAAAGATAGTTGAAGAATCTGATCTTCCAAAATTAATATATTTGGATGCAGTCATCAAAGAGACATTGAGATTACATCCTCCAGTTCCAATCCTAATCCCAAGATCCCCAAATAAATCAACCATGGTGGCAGGATACTTCGTTCCAAAGGGTAGCATTGTTTTTATTAATGTTTGGGCAATCCATCGGGATCCAAAGAACTGGAGTGATCCATTGGACTTCAAGCCCGAGAGATTCTTGAACAGCAAATGGGATTACAATGGAAATAATTTGAAATATTTTCCATTTGGATCTGGGAGAAGAATATGCCCAGGAATCCCACTTGGGGAAAAGATGTTAATTTATATATTAGCATCGCTCTTGCATTCTTTTGACTGGAGCTTGCCTAAAGGTGAAGAGTTGGAACTTTCTGATGAGTTTGGATTTGTGACGAAGAAAAGAAAACCTCTAATAGCTATACCCACTCAAAGATTATCTGATACAAGACTCTACTGTGATTGAATATAAGTTGTTTGTGTTGCTTCCTGTTTATATCGTTTTCCTTTGGGCTTAGTAAGTAGATGAATGCTTTGTAAGTCCATTGGATCAAGATTTCGAACTTGTGAAAGCTGTTTATCTCGCTTCTTGTTTATGTTGCTTCCTATTTATGTTGCGCCCCTGATTAATTAAAAATCAAGATACCTAAACGTCTTTCCTTTGGTCTATATGAATAATATATGTATGCTCGTTTCCTGTTGGCTTATTAATTGAAGCATCTACCACAACTCTTAAACCAGATACTGGAATTAAGAATGCAAGTTTTTCATACTTGCTTATATTGATTTCTAAGTTTCTACAGGGACCTTGTATCACTTCTAATGATATATCAAGAAAAATCTAAGCCACCGTGAATCTGTATTGCCCAAGTCATAACAGAGTTTTATGGTTTAACTTTATGAGGACTATTATCTCTTGAGTCATATAACTTTCATGTCTTCATTTGCACATAATCACAACTCAACTAAAGGAAACCGTGTCTTGTTTACAAAAAAATAAAAAGAAACAGCAATTTTCCAAAACAGAAGTAACTGCACTAGTGCAGAAATAAGATAACGCATTCAATAGTGAAAGTTGACTTGCTTGATCACTATCAAATAATGGATGTTTTTGTATTTTTACCAAGCCAAAGAGAATACCAACACACACTAAGTTATAAAATAGGATATACCGATAACTAACAGTGAACACGAGATTTGTTACTGCAGTCAGGTGTACAGAGATGTACAGACATACGAGATACCTCACCCACTATTTTTATTTCACCAATAATAAATAAGTTCTTGACAAAGTGGCAGTCAAGCACTCTTACAAGTACTCTCATACTCTCAATGATTATATACTAGTACATATATACTACCCAGACACATAAGCCAGATGTAAGCGTACTTCATACCTTAACTCTTAAACCATATATTGTGTGTGAAGTCTCTTATACTTATGAGGGTGTATCTGCTAATCTGCTATACGTGTTTATTAACGTTATCTTGCTTCAGCTTGGAAAAATGTATGATGATATGAGAAATCAAGAAAAATTTGTAACATGGTATGTCTATATAGAAAGTACTCCAGTAAAAGCATATATGTCTGCCCTTAATCTAATCTTACACCACTCAGGACTTTTATCAAACACCTAATGTGCACCTATATCTATACTTACTTTAATAAGTACATACTCATCAGGACTTGCATCAAACATTTAGTCCAATAGTCCATATCATGCACGCAAATCCATAACAAAAGCGGCATCTTTGATTTGAAGCAGTGTAATATACAAGTATAACACAAAATGCTAAATGATTTATAAAAAGCTATACGTACAAGATAAACTGAATGTAAAAACGGGGAACTTACTATATTTTCTGCTTGATACTTATGGTCTATCTGGAACATATTCTTAAAGGAATCAGGTAAAGGAACATACATTAATTTTTCTTCAATCTTCAGTTTTTACTATTGCTGTTGCACTCTTTTGAGTGGAGTTTGTCTAAAGATGATGGGTTGGATCTTTCTGATATGTTTGGGCTTGTGACCGAGAAAATGAAACCGCTAATAGCTATACTTTCTCGAAGATTATCTGATTCAAGCCTCTACATGGGATAGACACTTAATAAAATGAAATTATGATACTTGTTTATGAATCTTCACTCGGGGGAAATATTGTTCAATCTATTTTATACTATGGTATGAATAAAAACTTTAGTGTTGGTTAATTGAATCGAACAACTAATGTGAATTATAGTCTACGTATATCTTTTACACATGTTACTTGTTACAATATTGTACTAATCAGTACAGAGAGAGCAAGAAATGCACGTTGAATATTAACCACGGAGCAAACCTTACTTGAACCACTTATTAAAAATCGACCATTAATCAACATCCTACTTTTCCAAATTCATACACATTCACAATGACAACTAGATCATATATTCTTGAGATTTCGGCTATTACGCAGAAGAAGCCGCGTTACAAACAGGCAGATCTTTTTCGACATTTGGTGGGATGTTGAGAATAGGATTGCTCTCGTAAAAGTTAACGGGCTTCAGATCAAAACTAGATGACACAGTTGGCATTATTGGGAAGTCCTCTTGGCATGGAACATGATGGAACCCCAATGTGTACCACATTACAATGTCCTTGTTTTCAATTTCTCGGTCCCTGAAAAGAAAAGATAAATGTTTTAAAGAGTATTAGGTTGATAAATAGAACATCATTTTTCATTAATAGACCAAAATCATGCGTTTAGAGGCTGTACCAAATACTGCTGCTAACATGATTGGATTTAAAAAAAAAGGAGAAATACGTTTACCTTTCTGACCAGACCGCAAGAGTGTCATCCCCTTGACTTTGATACGTAAATAATCCCCCAGCCCACTCTTCGCTTTTGTTATACGGGGTGACCCAAATTTGATTATTTGTAAAAGCTCCACGCTTCTGTGGTGGATCATCATGATCCAGTAGACTAGCAGCGGTCCCACCAGGGACCAACTTGTACCCGACTGGGTTTCCCACACGTGTCAATACAGACGGGTTGACTACGTGGTACTCAGACGGGTCATACAGCTTAAATTGAACTTGTGCATCCTTTTCTGTTTTTGCAACATTTCTAACGGCTTTTAAGTAACTTAACCTAGGAGACTCTCCTGACTCGGTTGTTTCCCGCTTCAAGTTGACTTTCACAAAGGAATTGTTGTGGCCATCAACGTCCATGTCGAGGTAGAATGTGACGTAGTGGTCGTGAATAACTCCGATGACATTTTCCGATAAGAGAGTACCGTGGAGATTTTCCGGCTGGTTTACTTGGTTCAAATTGACATAAGAAGTGCCTTTCACCATCAAGATTCCGCTAAGTCCAACCTTGAAACGTCAATGTTGAAACTTCAAATCACGATAACAATAATCATGAAAAAAGATATTTTTTATGATAACTCAATGGTAGAATAGACCAATCACTATATAACATCAACATGACCCTGCTTTAACTTTTTATACATATGTTGATACATCTATCTATGACATAAAGAAACAAGTAGCCAAGTGTAATCGACACTAGTGTCCTGTTTTTTTATATTTGATTTGAAATTATTAATCATATTCATTTAAATAGCTGAAAAAATATCTCGTGATTGCTAAGGCAATTTATTTTCCACATGAAGTTATCATTGGATTTACAATAATTCCTTCAAAATTACCTGTGGAGAAATAAAAAGCCCTTGTGTCAAAATCACCTATACCTCCCTATCGTTTCTCAAAAATCATTTATGTTTTCATTTGTATTTAATTGTTTATGAATGAGGTAAACAATAATTAAGGTGAAAGAGCAAACCTTGACCCGGATGAGTCCATCCGTTTGAAACTCCCAATCCACGATATAATCGTAATTTGCAACCGAAGCTGCCATCCTTACCACTAACGTCACCTTTGGTCTCACCTCTCGTATCTGCAATTTCCCATTATCACAATTAATCAATCAATATATTATTTTATATAAACCATCCAAAAAATATTTAAAAATAAAAATAAAAAATCAATATCGTCGAAGGCGATATCCCCAATAACCAAAAAGATTCCACCCAAGTACCTTTCAAAACTTACACAACCATTTATACATTATCAAGTTGATGCACCAAATAACTCTAAGAGGTCAACGTTAATTAAAAGTAACATTATCAAGTTAAACTTAATACATTAATTAATTGATAGTTGTAACGTGACAAAGATGTGGCATATGATTATTTGTAGATAAAAAGATAGTAAATATTTACCTCCATTCCGGTGATCGGACTCTCGGAGTGTCGCCACCCAATGTCGCCGGCATAACTTTCATAAACGCAAACCATATTCGATCGAATGTAAGGCTTTCCATCACCCGCGGCAAACACGCCATCCATATAATAAGCGTTGCGCGGGCAATCATTAAGCGGGTCAAGCGGCATCGCTTGAAGCCCGAACCCATATTCACCCGCATCCATATACGTCTTAAAATACCAAGCATCACTAGGATCCATATACGGAACAAATAACTCCGAAGTAAACCCCTTATACATCACATTCCTTTTCTCCCCTGTATCCGGGTCAAGAACCATAGCCCGGGAAATCACCACTCCCGCCCTCGGGTCGGGTTTTAGATGAAACTCCCAGTTGGCCCATTTAACTAAATGATCATTTTCTACTACAAAACTCGGACCTTTCGGTTGTTCAAGAGATATCGGGTTGATTAGATTAACTTTTTTGTTTTGTGCGGAGAAACGATAGTCTGTACCGGCGGCCTTTGGTATCGGGATGTTCGTCCCTCTATCCGTAATCTCAATAACTTGTTTTGTATCCATATCAAGAACAACTGTCAGCCCCTCAATCGGTCTCATGTAAAAATTAGCAGTTCCCTCCATGGAGTAACATTGCACCTTAATTAGCCTCCGATTTTCCTCTTTTTTCCCGTACCATCCTAGCGAAATTGGTAAACACGCAAGATCTTTTATATCAATGCCACGAGACATAATCGTACGGTTGAAATCCGCATTTTCTAGGGGTGCCCATGTTGAAGATGTCATGTCTTCAATAGTCATTGTCGGGTAACCTGAGTGTTGTCCGACGTCTACCGGAGTGACTACCCCGGTATCTAAGTCAACGGTGAGGACATGTGTCTCACCGTTGATACGCGCAATGACTGACGCCTTACGAGGTGGCAGATCATTTCCGCGGACCCATGACTGGACCACGGATTTGTCTGGTTCTTCCAGGACGACTGAGTGAAGCGCATAGGAGTTTGAGTTGGCAAAAAGCGTGTGGGATAAGAGGATGGAACGAGTTTTGGTGAGTTCGGTGAGAGTTAAGGGGTCGAGTGGGTGGTGGGGTACGTCGGATGTGTGGAGACGGGTGGTGGGTTTGGGTGGTTGTTTGATAAAACGGTTGCACCGCGGTGAGTTGGTCGCGCAGTCGAGTTGTTCGATGGCTTTGTTGGTTAACGGAAGATTGATGAGAGTGAGAAGGAGTAAAAGGGTGATGATAAAAGTGAAAGAAAGAAATCTGATGAAGTTTTTGGAATCCATTTCTGTAACTTAGTCACTGCAGGGAGGGTATGTGTCGTAATGAAGAATTGGAAACATGTATAAACCAGATATATTTGCAATATAATATATATTAATTCGGATATATGCTGATTTTTGAAGGAGTGAGTTATTGTAATTGTAATGTTATTTATTAGATTGAATCATAAAAGGTGTGTAGTCGAGTAGATCCTTGCCAAATATGTAACAGATCGGCAGATCCTATTTCAACGTGTGTTGATTAAGTATAAGTATGTTTTTTATATAAGTTAGTTTATTAATAGTCAGAAAAGAATACATAAGTCGTAATAAATATAGTAGTTGTTTCATTATTATATAGAGTTATATTATACTATTATAATTATAATTATATTATATATATCTATATCTATTATGGATCATAAGTTATACGTATCTCAACTTAATGTACAGTTTGTAAAGTTGACTATTAGCATTTTATATAGGTTATGTCATATTAATGTAATAAAATAATGTAATTAACAAAATCATTAATTAACATCATATGAAATTTTAACAATGTATATCTTTAGAAAATTTATACATTTAATCGACGTCGTTATTTAAATATAATAAAATAAATCATTGATATAACCCTCCAAAAAGTCGATCACGTGCTAAACATAGATCGTGTATCTCGACAAGATATAAAATTCATAAAATATAATACGGAGTATATTTTATTTCTTGCAACCTTGGAAATTTGTGAACAAAATGTAGCCCAAGAAATGAAATAACAAAAATTTATGAAACGAGTAGGATATCGATATATTCTGTGTTAAAAATAATAAATCGAACCATAAATCACTTAAGTTTCTAAAAACAAATCGCTAGTTGATACTAAACAATACTACGTATTAACTATGTAAATGTAAACAAAGCTTCATAAATTAATAAACTAACAAGACAATAGACTCTTAAAGCTTTATTGATGTTAATTAGTAAGTTTTCTAACTAATTAATTGGTTACTTAAAATTAAAGTGATTGGTTAAAATTTTGATCGATGTTAAGGGAACAAGTTATTAAAATAGAGAAAGAGAGGTAACAAAATTAGTAAAATATTATCATTAGAAGTAATTATTGTGAATGGTCATCTTTGTAATATATATTGACTTACTACTTCCCGTATCCCATTTCAAATGTTTCATTTCTATATATCTATTTATAGTTCTACAACAAATGTCCATTTTATTTTTCAACCAATCAAAATAAGTTTTAGGGATACATATAATATATGACTAGTGAAAAATGTATTTAATTGATGATCAGTTTTTGACTGAGACGGACAAAGTATAATTGTCCGTAAAATCTATTTGTGTTTGTTAAAATTTACTTTTGTCTCGTAAATTGTCTTCGGTCCATCAAAATTGATTAAAATACCTTCAAGGCTTCAACCATATATTAAGTCGATAAAAAAATTATAAAATAAGATTATTTTAGTCGATTTATAGGGGATGAGAAGATGGGCCATCTATTAGACAAAAGAAAAAATATGAAATATACATTGGCACGGTTTCCATATATCCATACAAAGACCAGATTTAATTTACTCATGACGAAAATATTCCAAAAATGTTGTTACATTGATACCTACTCATCTACAAAAAGTCTAGCAAAACTGCAAAAGAAAATTAACCAAAGCCTTGAAAACTTACTTCATAGATGTTAACGCGCGCATGTCAAAGAACAAAAAATGCAATATAAAAATGAAACAGTATAATTCATTTGTATAGACTGTAAATAAGTTTTTCTCATTTCTTCAAGGCAAATACATTCAAATATTTACTTTGGATGTAATCAACTCGGAATTGAAGAACTTTAAGTTATATACCCATTGGAATTTGGATGTAATCAACTTGATCTTTTTATTCAAGTCAAATTCAAATATCAAATTACAACTTAAATTTCAAAACTTGTAATTTACAAATATATGCTCAGTATGTATAGTATATATGTCTTTTATCGATAATCATATATCACCACTATCTTTGACAGATCTATCAAAAATATGCGTTACCAAGTTATTCACTACAATCTGCTAATATGAATAAATCGATTTGTCACCACCACACAACAAAAATTGTTAAACTGATGCACCAGACAAATTTTGTGTTAATTTGTAGTGGGAAATAAAAAATTATTTGGAGAGGATCCATGGAAAGAATAAGTGGAGAAACGTCATCATCTAAAACATAAGGCTGGTGGAGTGTGGGCCCCAGTGCTGAATCTGGAATTTAGCGGATTAAGATTCCATGTACCCTACTCGTTTCCTTTGTGTTTGTTATTGAAAAAGGGTATATCTTAGGCAAGCGGAATGAGAATGACCTTTTAATCTACAGGTTCAGATTTCAAGGCTAACTTGAGGCGTAAATTGTAAATATTTGTGATAATTTTATATAATTGTGTGTGAGATAATTTTATATTTACGGAAAGGATTGCTTAACATTTAATAGAAATTCTATTTAACCAATCTTATGTACAGGTATGAAGATCAATAAGTATAAGATATTACAATATAATTATAGCTTACTTCTAAGTTCTATGTAATATATGAATACCACTATACAATAATTAAGCAAAAGTTTTATTAAATATATGCTCAATTACATTATATTTTGTTGTGGACTTATGGTAATGCAATTTAGTGTTGAAAATTCCTGACTCAATACTATTGAAAAACAGTTCATGTCGATCTAATTTGTAATAACGATCACTTTTTCTACCTGGACATGTAAGGTATATTCGATAAAATCGGGTCAATAAGAGCGAGCGGCAGAACAGACGGGTAGATCCTTTTGAAAGGTAGGTTTGGCTCCGAGGATGGGATTTCGATCAAAGAAATTGACAGGTTTCAACTCAAAACTCGATGAAACTGTTGGCATTACCGGGAAATCCTCTTGGCACGGTATGTGATGAAAACCCAATGTGTACCATAACACAATGTCCTTGTTCTCGATCTCGCGATTCCTGCAGTTCAGTAAAAAAACAATAAATAAAGTCCACCATGAAAGCACAATTTAAAGACACCAAAGTTTTAACAGTACTCCACAAATATACCCACACAAAATGAGAATAACGTAGTAATGCTCATGTTACCTATTTCAAGCCCATTTAACCCACTAGCCAGCCCGACCCATATAAATTACCTTGCAGACCATACACCTAGTGTATCTTCTCCTTTGCTTTGAGATACCAAAAGCCCACCAGCCCATACTTCACTTTTATTTTGTGGAGTCACCCAAATCTGCCAAAAAAATCCATTACATGTGTAAACCATCAAATTAATTAGAATCACAAGTCATAATCAGAACTATCACATTGATACCTGATTATTGGTAAAAGCAGCTCGAATTTGCGGTGGGTCATCAAGATCAAGTAGGCTAGCCGCTGTCCCACTCGGCACGATCTTATATCCCGTCGGATTACCCAATCTTGACTTTCGAGAAGGATTAAAAATGTGAAATTCAGACGGATCATACAGCTTGAGTTTTATCCTTGCGTCGTCTTCTGTCTTTGCCACTTTTCTTTTAGCTTTTAAATAACTTTTCCGCGGAGATTGTCCTGGTAACGTCTCTTCTTTCACCAAATTAACCTCTGCAAATGAATTGTTTGCACCATCGATGTCCATATCGAGATGAAAGGAAACAAAGTGGTCGTGAAGTACACCGATCACATTTTCTGATACTAGTGTCCCAGTCATGTCGTTAGCGTTAGAGCTATCATATATGTTTTCGTATGGCGCCCCTTTCACCATTAGCATTCCCGACAGTCCCACCTTAATACGAATTAAACCGTCGGTCTGAAATTCCCAATCAAATATATAATCATAGTTTCCAACGGATGCTGCCATTCGAGCTACTAGTGTCACCTTTGGCCTTGATTCTCTAATCTGTCATTTACTCATATTAGTACATAATGAGGTAATATAATAACTTAAAAATAATGTAAACCTATAACATGTTCACTAAAACAGGTCTCTTAAAAATTATTTCAAAGTTCCTTCAATCAAATCAAGATAACAACAACATTAATAATGTGTATGTAACACCATTAATACTTTTACTATCACTTTTGTACCACATTATTTGACACCGAACCTAGTTGCCAAATCTTAACATTAAGAGCACGTTCCATTTTTTCTTTTTAAATTTTCTAGAGTATTGTGTTCTTGAAAAACTAAAGAAAATTAAGAAAACACATTCAGCCGTAAGGAATGCAATTTTCATTTTTCAAAATAGGAAATGTAGGAACCATAATCATTAGATTCATTTGTTTTACAAAAAAATTGTAAAAAATTACAATTTGAACAAGTTTTCTATATTTTCAGTTTTCTTAAAAAAAATTGAAAAAAATAAAGGAGTTTTCGATAACTAAACGCACTCTAACATACATGTATGTTTAACAAAACTCAGAATTGTAATTTGTACCTACATCGAAACCCAAGGCCGGGATTTCAGAGTGTCTCCAACCAATATCTCCTGCATATCGTTCGAATATGCATATCATATTGGGCTGAATAAACGGTTGACCATCAGCACCCACAAACACACCATCCATATAATGAGCGTACTTCGGGCAATCGTTCAGTTCCAAAAGTGACATCGCGCACGCACCGAGCCCAAACTCACCAGCATCCATATACGACTTGAAATACCACGACTCATCTGGGTCCATATATGGAACAAATAGCTCTGATGCAAAACCTTTGTACATCACACTTCTATACTCCCCATTATCAGCCCGAATCATGGCTTGGGATATTATCATCCCAGCCCTTATATCGGGCTTCAAGTGAAATACCCAATTGCCCCATCTTACTATATGTTCATTCTCTATGGTGAAACTAGGTCCTTTGGGTTGTTCCATTGACATAGGGTTCATTTCTGGGGTCATATCCGAAGACGGGCTATATGTCGTGTATCTATAGTCGGTGTTACTCGCTTTTGGTATAGGAATTCCTCGACCATTATCCGTCAATTTTATTATCTTTTTATTGTCTACATCCACGGTCACAACTAGCCCTTCGATGGGTCTCATGTAAAAATTAGGAGTATCTTGGCTCGAAAAACACTGGACTTTAACGATTCTCTTTCCCTCCTCATCGGGCCCAAACCAGCCCGATGATGGAGGTGCACATGTCAGATCGTTAAAGTCCACTCCCCGAGCCAAAATGGACTTATTAAACTCCATATCCGAATACACTACTTGTAAAGCCGTCTCCAAGTCATTAATTGTTAGCATCGGGTAACCCGACCCGACGCTAGTATCATGGTTGATCACACGGCCCAAGCCCACATCAACAGTCAGAAGATGCGTTTGTCCATCTAAAAACGATGTGACAAACGCTCTTCTAGGCGGAAGCGGTTCGCCCGCTTTCCAACCGAGTACTTGATCTTTTTCGGGCTCATCTAAAGAGAGAGTGTTGATGGATGGGATAGACGATAGAAAGGGTTCATATGCTAAAAGAATGGATCGAATTTTATTAATTTCGGATACAGTTAACGGGTCAAGTGGGTGAAGTGGAGTGTCCGCTGAATGATCGTTGGAATTTCGGACACCGGCGTTGTAGATTGAATTTGATTTGAGGGTGGTTTTCCGGTGAGTGTTGGTGGTGCACCATGGTGGCGTAGTGGTGGTGCAACCGAGATTTTGATGTGGGTACTTTGTGTAGACAAATAATATGAAAATTGCTACAGAAATGATGATGAATAACTGAATATGATGAGATCTTTCCATCTTCAGTATCTCAATCTGGAGATTTGGTAAAGATATATGCAGCAGTTCACATGGATGCACATGTCTGTTCGGTTAGATCAACAGGCTATATATTGTGACATAAACTTTGGTCTCTAACTGACCTTAAATTACGGCCTTTTCTGTTTCTTAAATAAAGAAAAAGGAAAAAAAGTAATCTTTGTTTGTCTGTATTGGACTCAGTTTAAAAGCTTCCATATATCTAAAACAACTTGTATACAGCACGTAGAAACTAGAAACATACGGAGTATCTGGGTAATGTGACGGTAAAATCCAACCATCATCAATAGTGATAAGAGGAAGTCATCAGATACAAAATGCCATTTTTTAGCACTTTTTTCTCCACGTCACGCTTTTAGAATCTAAAAGTGTAAAACATTTCAAAAAAAATAAGATTTTTCACACTACTTATATATGTTAAAAAGAAAGGGAGCTTATAAATACAACAAATAAAAGTTATTCATATACTAAAACTGTACTTTGAGTACTTAAACTACATGCAATAACTGCTGTACAGTTGGTGTATGCAACAATTTTATTTGTTGGATTTATCAACTCCCGAAAGAAAAGTTAACACTTTTAACTATGGAGAAATTACAACTTTTCAACACTTAAAAATGTGGAAAAATATTATAATACATATAATATCTTTTTGCAGTGAATAACAACGATAAACAAGACACTTATAGTTATTTTGTTTAAGGTGATCGTCCGCAATTCTCAACGCTTATGGTTGTCTATGATGGCCAAAATTAGTAGTGAATAACGACAACGTTAGTAATGAATCATCGATTCATTTTGGTTCAATATTTCTACGAGATTTATAAGACTGACAACTTTACTATTACACATTTGTAATCCATACAACTTGTTTAACAATGAGAAAACAAATCATTTGGTTACCTGGTAAACATTTTGAAGCGCATCAATAAGCATATTTAATTAGTGGTTGTTCAATCCCATCATCATCGATCGACTGTGATGTAAGCTCATGCAAATAATATCCCCCCAAATTGGCATTAGTGTGTTTTCATTGATTTTAAGCTTCCTTTGATGTTACCAACTTACAATAATAAGAATGTAGAATTAAATACGTATGAAAGTTAGAATAGTAATGTCAATGAGACCTTTGGCTTAATTATAACAGAGCAACTCTATCAATCATTATCAATCGATTAATAAAATCAAATAGGTTGAGCGATTGAAAGCGAGAGAGTTTTAATAAAGGGAAATAACAATGTTATAGGGGTCGTTGATGGTGACTTACAATTATTAAGAATAAGATAAGAAGCTTACCATTTCTTGACGAACAATTAGTCTCAAAGTTCCTCTATCCCACTACAAGTATCCACTTGCTATTTTAGATAAAATGTTTACTTCCATTTAACAACCAATTAGAAGAGATATTAGTGGTTAGACATGTTATTATATTGATGAAAGTATAATTGGTTAAAAATTCTAGTATGTGTGTATGGTCAAAGTGAACACTTTAACTAGAATAAAATGAGTATCTTTTATTTTACATTCATGGAAATATGAAATATTTTTTATATCAAGTTTAATGGACTTTCATGCATTTTCTAAAGTCAAATGTTAATCCGAAACTTTACTTAGTAAATTCAATAATTTTACAATATAACAGTTTTTTAACTTAATTTGTGATCATGTCACTTAACTTGTGTTTACAGTGTGACAAACAGGTTTTATGTTACCGATCACGTACATATAAGAGAAAGTTTTCGAAACTTGTAGTGATAGAACTTTTGATAATATAACAAATACGATAGTTTAATGCATAGAAAACAATACACTTCTTTTATTTCGTGCCTGCAACACAAGTACGATTTGGTTCCTTCACATCATTTCACACTATAATCCTAATGAAAGGTCAGTTTATAAGGATGTTCTTATGAATATTTCTATGCGCACTCAAAAGTTAAATAACTGGTTTCCAAAATATTACTGAAAGTTTTTTTTTATGGAAGAATAGGCAATTAATATTAGTTACCACAAGAAAAAGTACAATAGAGAATCTAAAAGCTGTCAACACAACAAACCAGGTGTAGGGGTGTCGAAAATGTCCGAATCCAAATATCCGGCTCGAATTTAATCGGATTCGGGTTAAATGGATTGGACTTCGGTTAATTGAATCCAAATAACTCGAATCCGAGTACCCGAATCTTATTTGGATTGGATTATGGATAAATAATTTTCCATTTGGTTAATCCAATAAGTTGTAGAATCAACCTTTTTCAAGTAGCTTGAAAAAGATCCCCCTTCGAGATTCAATTAGAATCTCCGGCATTAACTAGTTGTTATCAAATATGGAAGAAGAAAAAAAGTTATTTCCTTATCCAAGCAAACAATTGTTGATAAGATCTTGTTTAAAGATATAACGATTCTATCATCAATTTCCATGAAAGTCGGTGGTTCTGACTTCTGATATCGTTCATTAAAAAATGACCGATCGAGCATGGACCCGCGTTAGTTCGATTGCCGATTTTAATCCTAATATGTGCTGTTTAGGCCCAATGTTTGGTTCCGGCCCAATTCTTTTACAATCTTTGTGTTAATCGGAACTTGACATGTTTATATGATGATTTGTGAATTGTGAGAAAAACTTAAGGCTGACTTAAAGCACTCAAGAAAAAGTCTCATGTTGCTTTTGGTTTGCGAAATCCAACAAAATTTGATAAAATTGAAATTTCAATTACATTTCAAAAGGGTATTTGCTTCACGAAATGAAACGATTTATAAGTTATCAGTCTTTTAGATTCTTCACTAAAAGGAATTTATATTCCTTGAAATTACAATTTCAACAAAAATATTATGCGAATAAAATTCAACGTCAGTGTCTCACCGCTTCACTTATTAAAACTTAATTTTAAATTTATCAATAAACATAGATTTTGATAAATCCATTTTTCTTTTAATTACGTATTTGAACAAGAGTGATACACAAGAGTAGTATAGGAGATTCAAAGGTTTCAAGAAGTCTATTTGATGGATTCAAAATTCATACAGGTATGATTAAAGATGAGGTATACTGTGTGGGGTAACTAATTGTAAGGATTTAGCATCGTTTTGTGCTGATTAAAGCTAAAATATTGAGCTCTTGGATCAACTACAATTGATGTTGGTTTTCAATGAGGTCTTGGGCTTCTTCATTTCACTAGTTGCACCATTTATTCAACTACGAACTTTCATCGTATATATTTTTAATCATTTAATGATTTTGTGGTGTTGATGTTTACAATTGGTGTCAAATACATGTTCTTTTTAATTGTTGTAAAATCAAAGGATACTTAATAGTAAATTTAGAGGATGGGAACAGACGATCAATGTTGATAATCCTTATACTATTTATTTTTATAGTATTCAATAAAAGGATACTTAATTAGTTTTTGTTTTCTTATAATTTGTTCATACTTAATTAGTTGCGTTCTAGTTTTAAATTAAAATTGTGATCGTGATTATTTTAGTTGATTGTTTATGAAGAGCAGTAGTAAACTCTTTTTTAAAGCAGCTATGAGGTAACATTAGAAGCAGGGGTGGAGCCAGAAAATTTAAGTAGATGGGGCGAAATAATTTTTTTTTATTTCTTTGTAGTTTAGTGGGGACGAAAATTTTAAAATATCATTAATATCTTAAAAAATTTCATTTTTACGTCATCTGCCTACGCCGCCCCTGCCCTATCTCTGCTCCTGATTAGAAATATATGATTTTATGGAAGAACTTGTGCTTGCTTAATTTGTTAGAGGATAAATTTGAGTTGATCGAATTAAATTTGTTGTGTATTACCTTCTTCATGAATGAGCTTGTTTCTTTTACTCCATCGAGTCAAAAAACTGAAAAAGTGATTGGGGTGGTACCGTGGTAGTGTGGTACCGAGATTAAAGTGTTATGATTTTAACTTTAATTTTAAAGAAATAGAAAAACAAGTAAATATGGGTTGTGGATATATTTACATGACCTAATTATCTCTGTCTCTATTAGATATAAATCATCTTAATACTCAATTTATAAAAATCTTAAAATTTTGATACTCAATATTTATAAATTAAAATTTTTAATTTTTATATTGTATTAACTTCTATCGAATTTTTTACTCTTTAGCTCTTTCTTAATTTCAATCTTTACCTCTACACATTAAATTATCGTTACTGTTTTATAATATTAAATAATACATCAAAAAATAGTAAATACAATTATATATACTTATACCCTTGAGCTATATTAAATTATACTTCGCTGCATTGCGTAGGTTTCATGCTAGTTTGGTAAATATTTATATCCATATATAAAACATCTCCATTGTTGACTTTATAACTCTTAAAAAATTAAAGTGACTAAATTACCCCTATTAATTCTAATTGTTGAAACACTAATAATGTAACATCCTGTTTCTGGGCCTGGAAATAAAAGATTATTTTAATAAAGGAAAATAGTTTATTTGGTTGTTTTGAAAATAAACAAGTAAAAGAGATTTAGTTTTTATTGTGACTAGTAAAATGTTACTTGTTTAAAATAAATAAAGTTGACAGTAAAATAAAATATTTTATCTCGCGAGTATTTTCAGGTTCCAGACAATAGAGTTAGAAGGGGTAAAATATAATCACAGATAAAAGAATGGGGCGGTGGAGACCGACTCATTTTCACCTAACATTTCATTTCATATATTCTTGAGAGAACACCCACATAACTTGAATATCAAAAGAGTTTGTACTTGAATCCATTATAGTTTATCATCAAAATCAGATTATCATCATTCTTGCATCATCATCATCTTGTTCATCAATTAATTGTAAGTAACCTAGTGTTCTTGATACTCTTGTATGGAAAATAGGTAATTGTTGAATATATAGATGATTTGTATGAATTAAAGCTTTTAGTTCATGTTTTGTTGATTAGATGATGATTATTTGAAGATATGTAATGTTTATATGATGTTTATATGTTAATATTAGTTAGTGTTCTTCAAGATTAAGTTTAGAGTTAGGGTTTGGTGAAAATTTGGGGATTTGATGATGATGTATGCTTGAGATTAAAAATAGATAGCTTGTTTATGGTTATATTATGCTAGTGTGATGTTGGTGATTTTCCTTTGATAAAAATTGGTATTTAGTAGCTGTTGTTGTGAAAAATTGGATGTTGGTTCGAGCTGAAATTGTGCAGAAAGTTGCTGATTTCTGGGTTTGGGCACCTTAGCCGATCTGCTAAGCAAAGAAGATCTGCTTTACATGAAAAGCAGATCGGCTAAGCAAAGAAGATCTGCTATGTTAGTTGAAAAATGTCACAGAACTTGACTTTGCAAATAAAATTCAGAAATGCACTAGGATAGCCGATCGGCTTTGAGAAGCCGATCTGCTATGGGTTTGAAATAGTGGATTTTGGGTAATAAATAGAAAAGGTGTAGTTTGGATTGTTATATTGTAATAGTTGATGTTATTTAATTGAATATGTTTATAATTAAAGTAATAGTTAATCAGTTGGGATGAGTTACTGACTTGATGTTATTGTGATTCCAGATAAGCGGGCAGCAACTCAGTAAGATTAGACCACTGAGTTGAAGATCATATATATTGGTGAGTGGTTACCGTAGTCCTCGGTTCAACTCGGTTGTAACGGGTTCGGTTACAACGGGTAAACCAGGATAGCTTATGTTGTAGTTGTTGCCATGATTAATTTCAGTTATTACAGTTGTTGATTATGTTGATTGAAGTTGATTGATCCAGTTGTGAAAGTTGTTCAGCTGATTTTCATAATTGCATATGATATGCTTTATGTGACAAGTTGTTAAGTTGTATGGTTGATTCAGAGGTCAACGTTGGTTGGTTGGGTCTGGCTAATACTGTGTAGCTGTCTTGGTTACTTTGATACACATAGTTGAGAACTAACCAACACTGTGAAGGTAGTAGTCAGGCTATCGGTAGATCACTGTGAATGGCATGGCGCGCAGTGGTCGTGGTATACTGAGAATAGCATACAGGAACCGCCGATCCTCTTGACGTTATGTGCTTATGTGTTTAATTAGTTGTGGTTTATTTAGTTGTAAGACTTGTTATGATTGGATTGAACCGTCGGTTACGGTTCCATTCACTTAGCGTAAGCTAACCCTCGTTGTTGAATGTTTTGCAGATTGTGGTTGGTTGATATAGATATGTTGGGGATGTTTAGCCGGATGTCTGACTTGATGCGCTAACTCTGACCTTTTGATAGTTATGTTGGAAAGTTTTAGTAACACCCGTTTTGTTAATATGTAATTAAATATTTGCAAGTATAAGATGTAAGTTTGTAAACGTTGTTGAAATGTTTTGTAAATGTTTGGGAATCGCGCTTCCTAAGATTAATATATTATAAATTATGATGTGAAAAGTCGGGTGTTACAGTTTGGTATCAGAGCATAGGTTTGGGTGAATTGAGCATTGGTAAATGTTCAATCCCAAATCTAGTTAGTGTAAGTCAAACATTCCGGTAAGGGGTTTAGCTATTGAATGGGAGGTTGATTGGTTAGTATAGGTTGTACTAACGATTAACAAGTTGTGAGTTATGTTGTTTGAGTACAGAAATGGCAGATAATGAGAACCCGATCAACAATGTTTCCAGAAATGATATTCCATCTTCAGAAACTCATGATGGTAATCATGGGCAGACTGGTACTTCTAATGAGAATCTGGATGATTATCAGTTACAGTTAGAGGATGAGGTGATAAGGTTAAGAAAGATAGAACAGTTGTATAAGGAACAACAAGATAGGTTGACTCAACCGAGGAACTTTGATTATCAGTTTCCAGTACCTCAACAACAGAGAAAGTTGTGTTCGTATAAGACATTCAAATCTAGTGGTCCAAAAGAATTTGAAGGAGGTAATGATCCAATGGTGACTTTGAATTGGTTAAGGGATACTGAAAGAAAGTTTGAGGTGTGCCAATGTGAGGAGGAATTGAAAGTTGGTTATGCTGTACAATTATTGAAAGGTCAAGCAATGAATTGGTGGGACTCTATAACTGCACATTTGACATCTGAGCAGAGATCGAGTATTCGTTGGGCAGATTTTCATAATGAAATTTGTAAGCAATTCTGTTCAGAGTTTGATACGATTAGGATTAGGCAGGAGTTTTTGGATTTGCAGTTGACTGAGCAAATGACGATGGATGAGCTTATTAATCAATTTACAGAGAAGTTACGTTTTGTTCAACAATGGGTTCCGGATGAGAGGACGAGGATTACTCATTTTGTTAAGACCTTACCTCCAGATTATCGGACGTCGGTGAGGTTAGCTAATTCTTTGACTCAGACTTTTACATTAGCTAGGTCGGTGGATGTTGATTTGCGGGCAGCAGATAAGTTGAGTAAAGATAAGGCTTTGCATCAATCTAAAAGTAGTTCTTCTAGGAACAAAGGATCGAATAGGAGATTAGTTTTTAGTGAGGATTCAGTGGGAAGTAATCCTTGGTGTATAAGTTGTAAGTCGAGACATTCGGGTCCATGTACTCCTCAAACTTCAAGGTGTATTAAATGTGGATCGTTAGGGCATGGTATTAGAGACTGCATTTTTCCTCAGTTTGTGTGTTAGAACTGTCAGAAGGAAGGACATCGGGCAGGGCAATGTCCTGAGAAATTAAATCAAGGTTCGGGTTTAGCTGGAAGTTCGGGTTCTGGTTCGGGTTCTGCGGCATCGGTTGGGCAGAAGAGAAAGATGGCGCCTCCTAGAGCTTTTTAGATGACAGTAGGAGATTTGCTTGAAGATAACAACCCAGGTAGATTTTATCTTGATTTTGTTGTGATATATAAGTTGAAATTAGTATTTGTATGATTAGGTGTAATTGGTAGCGTTTGGGTTAATGTTGTATGGGATTGGATTTCGGGGACGAAATCCTTTAAGGAGGGAAGATTTGTAACATCCTGTTTCTGGGCCTGGAAATAAAAGATTATTTTAATAAAGGAAAATAGTTTATTTGGTTGTTTTGAAAATAAACAAGTAAAAGAGATTTAGTTTTTATTGTGACTAGTAAAATGTTACTTGTTTAAAATAAATAAAGTTGACAGTAAAATAAAATATTTTATCTCGCGAGTATTTTCAGGTTCCAGACAATAGAGTTAGAAGGGGTAAAATATAATCGCAGATAAAAGAATGGGGCGGTGGAGACCGACTCATTTTCACCTAACATTTCATTTCATATGTTCTTGAGAGAACACCCACATAACTTGAAAATCAAAAGAGTTTGTACTTGAATCCATTATAGTTTATCATCAAAATCAGATTATCATCATTCTTGCATCATCATCATCTTGTTCATCAATTAATTGTAAGTAACCTAGTGTTCTTGATACTCTTGTATGGAAAATAGGTAATTGTTGAATATATAGATGATTTGTATGAATTAAAGCTTTTAGTTCATGTTTTGTTGATTAGATGATGATTATTTGAAGATATGTAATGTTTATATGATGTTTATATGTTAATATTAGTTAGTGTTCTTCAAGATTAAGTTTAGAGTTAGGGTTTGGTGAAAATTTGGGGATTTGATGATGATGTATGCTTGAGATTAAAAATAGATAGCTTGTTTATGGTTATATTATGCTAGTGTGATGTTGGTGATTTTCCTTTGATAAAAATTGGTATTTAGTAGCTGTTGTTGTGAAAAATTGGATGTTGGTTCGAGCTGAAATTGTGCAGAAAGTTGCTGATTTCTGGGTTTGGGCACCTTAGCCGATCTGCTAAGCAAAGAAGATCTGCTTTACATGAAAAGCAGATCGGCTAAGCAAAGAAGATCTGCTATGTTAGTTGAAAAATGTCACAGAACTTGACTTTGCAAATAAAATTCAGAAATGCACTAGGATAGCCGATCGGCTTTGAGAAGCCGATCTGCTATGGGTTTGAAATAGTGGATTTTGGGTAATAAATAGAAAAGGTGTAGTTTGGATTGTTATATTGTAATAGTTGATGTTATTTAATTGAATATGTTTATAATTAAAGTAATAGTTAATCAGTTGGGATGAGTTACTGACTTGATGTTATTGTGATTCCAGATAAGCGGGCAGCAACTCAGTAAGATTAGACCACTGAGTTGAAGATCATATATATTGGTGAGTGGTTACCGTAGTCCTCGGTTCAACTCGGTTGTAACGGGTTCGGTTACAACGGGTAAACCAGGATAGCTTATGTTGTAGTTGTTGCCATGATTAATTTCAGTTATTACAGTTGTTGATTATGTTGATTGAAGTTGATTGATCCAGTTGTGAAAGTTGTTCAGCTGATTTTCATAATTGCATATGATATGCTTTATGTGACAAGTTGTTAAGTTGTATGGTTGATTCAGAGGTCAACGTTGGTTGGTTGGGTCTGGCTAATACTGTGTAGCTGTCTTGGTTACTTTGATACACATAGTTGAGAACTAACCAACACTGTGAAGGTAGTAGTCAGGCTATCGGTAGATCACTGTGAATGGCATGGCGCGCAGTGGTCGTGGTATACTGAGAATAGCATACAGGAACCGCCGATCCTCTTGACGTTATGTGCTTATGTGTTTAATTAGTTGTGGTTTATTTAGTTGTAAGACTTGTTATGATTGGATTGAACCGTCGGTTACGGTTCCATTCACTTAGCGTAAGCTAACCCCTCGTTGTTGAATGTTTTGCAGATTGTGGTTGGTTGATGTAGATATGTTGGGGATGTTTAGCCGGATGTCTGACTTGATGCGCTAACTCTGACCTTTTGATAGTTATGTTGGAAAGTTTTAGTAACACCCGTTTTGTTAATATGTAATTAAATATTTGCAAGTATAAGATGTAAGTTTGTAAACGTTGTTGAAATGTTTTGTAAATGTTTGGGAATCGCGCTTCCTAAGATTAATATATTATAAATTATGATGTGAAAAGTCGGGTGTTACAAATAAGATTAATAGCATACCCTATTAACAACTTGGCATTCCATAATCAAATTATCTTATATAAGTCAAGTCAAATAAAATTAAATACAAATTAACGTTGGTATATATGAAAAAAAAAGACTTAATTAATACATTACTAATATAATAAATATTTATACATCAACTGTAACGTGTTTATGTATAGTGTCCATTGCATTGCGTGAGTTTCATGCTATATATTTTCATATGTTTCCACGTTCTAACAGTAATTAGTATACGTGTATTTTCCCAATGTGATCCTTCTTTACATAGTTACAAACTTACAATATCATCAAGGTCATTAAGATCTAAATTTTGATTAGGAGTTTATGATCTTACGACTTTATGATCTTAATTGATTAAAATTTTCTCAATCTATGTGGATCTAAAAAGTATTGGATATGTTTAGAATCTCGACCCCAAACCAATGAACTTAGATCTTGATCCGATCCTAGTTATCATAACTTAGTGAGTTAAAAAGGTACCAATATGCTAAGTCTGTCTAATAAAAAGCTCGTAGGCTAATAATTTAATTTAATAATTGATAAAAGTAAAACTAAAAAATTATTAGACTATGGTAGTTTATCACTTAAAATTTATATATGTATGAGTAGTATTGAACTAATCTAGTTCTTTAGCTAGAGAAATTTTATTAGTTTGTAACAAAATTTGGTATTTTATGTCACACACATATATGATATTAGAGTATGTATCTGAGTAAGATCTTAAGATTTCAACCGATTCGATCTTACTTATATTGCAAAGACGGAAACAACTTTAAGTAATTACGTGCTCAATCTTAATAACCTTGTTTAAATGCAATGTCATATCTTATATTCTTTACGAATAAAATACCTTTTAATCCAACATATCTGTGTCTAGAATGTTCTAATATTATTTGATTAAAGTTTTAGACCTTGCAAATACGCTACCTACCTTGACCATTTCTTCATCAACTTTTTATAAAGTTTTTGTTCTTCATCAACTTTATAAAGTTTTCGTCCTCGGTGCTAAATATATAGTCACTCTCTTAATTTGTTAAAAATGTATTTGATTATTATAAAAAAAATGTTTCTATAACTACTTTTCTTTGGTTTATCTGATTTATAAAGCCTCTCAAGTTTGATTCTTGATACATTGACTCATTGAGAAAACAGGTTTAATTTTCATTATATAAATGTATATCAATCTTGAAGTTTTTAAAAGTAGTCTAAAAACGTCAAATAAATATGAAACTTCAAGGAAATGAAAAATACAAAGTGTTTTTGTATTAACGCTTTAATTTTGCAAAAAGACATAAAATTCACAAACAAAAAAATATATAATAAAATATAAGGTTTTGATAACTGAGGCTTTTGTATAAGAACTTCCGTTAAAGATTTCATGCATGCAAAAATAAAATAGGTGTATATAACGTACGTTGTATTACGTCGAGATCTATATAGATACGACTAATCTGCATATTACGTGGTACAATTTTCAAACTCTTGTCGTACCTTGGAGACCACATTAATCATTTATGACTATACATGTTCAAGGGAAATTGAATAATATACTCGATCTTGTAGAAGATCTCACTACATTTTTTTGTTGTGGGTCGAGGTGAGATAGTTCTTAATTCGTGATTTGACTCACAATTCAAGATCTTAATTTTTAAACTGTGACTTGTAACTCGGATCGACTCATAATAATCACTATATTACAATAAATATATATTTTTATATGTATATATATGTATATTATTGCTTAAGATTTTCATTTTTACATGAAGTAGAACATTAAAATACTCGATAATTATGTCATTGACAATCGATTAATATAGATGCTTAATTTAAATTAGATGTAGTCACTAATTTTTCTATTTTATTCTTTTATTTTTTGTATTATATTACACTAAAAGTTTGCCTGATTTTTCTACTCGTAAGAGTCGCACAAGATTGTAAGAGTCACACACGACTCTTACAACAACAACACCTAATCCCGCAATGCGCAGGTTATGGGGGAGGTAAGATGTTGACAGTCGTACATCTACCATTAAGTAGGGAGACTGCTTCCAGAAACACCTCCGGTAAGTAGGTGTATGTATATTGATATACTTATATATATATATATATATATTAAGAGTCCCGAATTCACTATTGATTAGTGAAATGAAATCGCAATAAGTAAAGTTTAATTGTAGAAGGGGGGGTTTAATACAATTAAAAACTTTTCCTGATTTTAACCAAGTTATTTAGACAGTTTTTAATTGTTTAATACAAACAGAGGATGCAATAATAGATATGACAATTGTGAGTCCCTAATCACTATTATGTTAGTGATTATGAATCGTTAACAGTGGGTTAATTGTAGAAGGGGGGTTGAATACAATTAAAAACTTTTCTGTTTTAATGTGTTACTTTATTTAGCAAGTTTTTAACCGTGTTTAAATGACAGCAATATGAACACAAATATATATATAAGTATAATAGGCAGTTCAATTGCTGATGCAATACTAGCTGAAAGATAAATTCTTTTATTGATAAAATTTATTTATTGTTGATTGCGGAATAGATTAGCCAAAGCTAATCTAAATCAAACAATACAGCTTTTACAAATGAATATGAGCAGTAGTGGACAAACAGTGGACAAACACGCTATTAGTTCACTCGCTAGTGTTGTTCGTATCTTAGACAAACTAGTCACTGACAAACAAGTAACAATACGAACAATCGACACCAAATGGAGTACAACATACTACGCTATTTATAGACACTGAAATCCTTAATTTCCGGATCTGGAAGGACACGTGTCACTGCTTGATTGGTGAGGTAGTTGAGATGTGATACATCATGGTCCGACATTCTGTCTTGGGAAATATCACCTTTTACCTTGAAGCCAATCACTTGCTGCCATGTTAGTTTCTATGTTGGACCAAGTCACGAGGAGCACGCGTGGCGCCGTAATAGCGTAGAATATGTCAACTCCTTATTAATGCAACATTTAATGCTGCAGTCACTGAAGTAGTAGAAGTTCTCCTTACTCGCTGCGAGCTAACGTGCTCTTGAAGAGTTACTTGAGCTACATTACTAGAGTGACTTCTTTTATTCAGCAGAAGGAATAACTTAAAAAGACTTGAAGACTCTCGCTGATATATGAGTATCAGCGACACACACAGTTGAGTCTTTTATCTTGATAGGTTCTTCATCTTCTAACTGGAGAGATAAGATCAGAGACTAAAACTTTTGCAACAGCAGCTTCAACTACGATCATTTCCAATAAGTCTTTCAGAGAGAGTATCAGTGACTTTATATCAGCAACTAATGAGTTGAGATCAGCGACCAGTGACTCAACAATCTCCCCCTAAATGATTGTGATTGAAGCTCTGTGAAAATTCTTGAGTGACATTTGTTGCAGAGAAGTTTCAGTTGTCTGATAGTTGTTTGGTCGTTCAGAGACTTACACTTGTAATCTTTTCCAACAAGGAGATATCAAAAGAGAGCATTATATATATATAAAGATTTACAAATGCTATCTATTACAGGTAGTCTATACTACTTATCTCTCCACTTTTCCTCCTCTTTTACAGTTCTAAGTTCATCTTCAAGCTCATATTTTTCTTGAGAGGGCAGGTATCTGACTTTTCTTGCTAAGGCTTCATCGAGAATAGCTTTTCTGATCTTTGAGCTCTTTGGAAGTATGCTTGCTGACCTGATTAGGTGAACAAGTTGATTCTGATCAACCTTCTCAAGCTCAGCTTCTCTTTGAAACCTTAGGACACCATTTAAGCCCCTGTATACCAGACCTTTCTCCCCCTCAGTGACCTCATGTCCTTCAAGCTTTGGCACACCAACAGGGATAGACAGATTTAGCTTTAAAGTATCGGGGATTCGATAGATGCTGCTGGTGTCTAACCTATACCTTGGGCTTGATGTCTGAACACTTTCTTCACCATATGTGACAATATCTTCTGGTCTGAGAAGTTTCAGTGACACCATTTTCTGAAATAGCCTATCAATCTCTTTTAGGACATCAGCCTTAGCTGCACTTGTAGAGTGGCTGATAGCAAGTCTGATCTCATTCCATTCCTCTCTGTGCAGCTTGCATACTTGATCAAGTAGCATGGCTTGAGTCTCTGAACCTCTTTGAATGAGTATCTGAGGTTGAGATTGATTTTTAGACTTCTTTAGCTTTACCTTGGTAATAGGTGCAGGGTTTGATCTCCATGTCATACGGGCAACAAACCTTTTTCTATCTATCTCATCCCATTTTCTATCCACTGATGTTTTGACAGCTCCCCCTTTCTTTTTAGAGCTCTTGCTAGCTGATATTTTCAATTTCTGTTGCTCTAGCTCACTCTCTTCAATTTCAGCGAGTACCCTGGCAATTGCAGCATCAGACTCTTCTTGATCTTGCTTAAGTTTAAGCAGTCTGGCCCTTTCATTTGCATCTTTAGTGCTTAATTCCAGCAGGTAAGCTCGATCAGCATCAGATTGCTCTTTCAGCAACCTTTTTCTTTCTTGTTCTTCTCTTAACTCAGCCTCAAAATTTATTTTCAAAATCAATTCCTCCTCATCAGGACAAGGGATACCTGAGGTTGAGTCAGAGGAAAGGCATGCTGTAGGGGAAGTGTCTGATGTAGTAGTGTTGGAGAGAGTTTCTGTGGAGATTGGTATAATAGTTGCTGGGGTTGGTGTAGTTGTGGTGATTGTTTGAGTGTGGATAGGTTTAGTTGCTGTTGGTGAGGGTAAGATTTGGGTAGGTGGTGTAGATGAAGGTACAGTTACCTCAGATATGACAGTATGTGATTGAGGGTCACTGACCTGTTGTTTCTTAGATGGAGGCATAGATGCAGGAGAGGTGTCACTGGTCCTTTTCCTTTTAATGACAGATGATATTGGTTGCTGATCCTCCATATTGACATCATCTTCATCTTCACTTTCTGAATTTCTACCCTGACCATTTCCATGACCACCTCCCTGACCATTGTCATCATTATTGTCATCATCATCATCAGCATCATGCATGATGGTATCATCTTCCTCATCATCAGATACATCATCTACAACCGCCCTAATCATCCACTCCCAGCGAGCCATTTCGTAGCTCAGTGAGGTACCCTCAACCCTAGTATTCTCATCCTCAGCCCATTGCCTCACAAGCCCATTATAGTTCCTGAGCTCTTCAGCACTGAACTCAGGAAAGCGTTCAGCGACATCCACAATATCCATAGCTACATCCATATCTACCCAATGCAGTTCAGCAACTGCAAGGGCTTCCAACTCTAGTTGTTCAGCAATTGGTCAAAGTGCATAAGTGGTGAGCACTATCTCGCTATGAGCTTTGTTTGCAAGCGGATCAGTCATAGCAGCAGGCATCTCAGGATCAGAGACTGAGATGTCATCTTCTTCTTCATCATTCTCCCCCTGACTGGTCTGCGCAAACTGGCCCACTGCCCTATCAAACCTATCTGCAGTTTCTGTTCTGAGGGCAGTGACCTCAGCTCTTATTGCTCCCATTTGTTTAGTAATCTGTGGAAGTACCTTAACAATAGCATCAGTGTTGAATAAATAATTGGATACAGATATAGCTAGGTCATTTTGGTTGGTGGTTAGCTGGGCAATGGCTGCGGCATGATTTGTGAAGTTGGTGGTGGAGGTGGAGGTTAGCTCAGCTACTGCATGGTTTATTGCAGCGCTAGCATCAGCTTCCGTTTGTACCTTCTCACTGACAGATGTGCTCCAGGGTTCAATGGAGTTATATACATCAGTGAGAGCAGTGACGGCTTTTTGAAGAACAGAGACATTGTCTATAAGTGCCTCACGGTCAGCAGTGAGCATCTTAATCTAGGTTTGGGATGAGGCAATGTACTCCATCAGTAGCTGATCTGATGTGGAGTGGGTAGAGGTGTTTGGTGGAGTAGTGGTGGGAGGTATAGTGGGATTAGGTGTAGAATGGGCTACATGGTCAGTGGGTGTGGTCTGACCAGCAGCAGGGACTTGGATATTGTCACTTGAGAAGGAGGTGGGTGAGAGTTCTCTGATGGGAGAGTTAGAGGTGGGTGGAGGAATAGGTTGGGTATCATCTGATGTGTCCATTGGCATGATTTCCTCATCATCAGCTTGTGATTTTGCTGATGGTTCATTGGAAATAGAAGTAGCGACCTGTATCTCACCATGGGTCGGTGGTGAGACATTGACAGCCGGTGCAGTGATAGATGAGAGATGGCCCGGGTCTGTAGCCAGTGGTGTGACATCAGCAATGAGTGTGTTATCACCCACTGATGTCACTAGCCCTTTGTCTAAAATGTCATCCTTTCGGGAGGATGACAAGTTGCTGGGTTGACTCGATCTGAGGGTGTGGGATGCACCCGAATCACTGCTAACAGTGGTTTGATCCACTGCAGTTGTCTGCAGTTTTCCCTTTGTAGAATCACTGGACTTTCGGGAGTCCAGCGAAGCAGTGGTAGGTTTGGGTTTATTAAGGGTGCCTGCAGGAGCTGAACGTTCAGTCACTGCTTCACCCTTCTTTTGGCTATGTCCCTGAACCTTTAATGTTAGGAACCCTAATTTGGATTTTTTCTTGGGAGCATTTGGTGGTTTCTTGATTGGTGGTTGACCAACAGTAGTCACTGGGGGTGTGGTCAGTGACGTGGTCGATGGGGGGGCAGCAACGGACATATGTACAAAAGTTACAGGCTGGGGTGCAAGTATCCCCGGATGTTTCATGAAGGTTGGTAAAACCACAGTCGCTGGTTTTGCAAAAATTTGAGATCCTACCAGAGTGGCCTCAAATCCCTGAAACGGTATCCTATCATAGGCATCAAACTGATCTCTAAAGATCAGTGAGATGAACCTTGGATAGGGTACGTATTTTGCCCTGGTAGGCTCAGCGACTTTGGTGATCAGCTCATTAAAGATCACATTTGCATAATCAACTCTTAGAGAGTTGATCAGTGACCAGCTAATATGGGCTTCCAGGGAGCTGAATTGATCATAGCTCCCTGATTTTGTACCCAAGGATTGAATAAAATTAGTAAAAATGGCATTCCAAACACCATCCATTTTAGTTTTGTGGACCGTAGAGTACTTACGGTTGCCACTGCCATCGACTGAGTATTTACACTCAATCTCAGTAAGATCAACTAAGCCTTGCTTGGCTTCGTCGCTCTCTGACAGCGACTCGTAAGACTCTACGATTGGCAGTTGTAAAATGGACCGGATGGTGCTGGCAGTGATGATAATGGGTTGGGTACCATTGTCGATAAAACCCTTGAGTTGGGAAACACCATCGACAACTTGGTGACTGCAGGTAAACCAAAACTCACTAAGCCATTCTGGGTTCATTTTCCCAGGAGACAAGGTAAGAGCAGGGAGGATAAAGTGATTTTGTAAAAAGTTTATCTCCTCCGCATACTCTGGTTTGGCACAAGTTACATTTCCCAAATAATTAGATTTGGGAACTGTAACGACCAGTGTCTCACTGACCGCAGAGGCTCGAAGAGCTTGAATCTCTGGGGTCGGTGTGTAACTGTTGTTGAAAAATTTTGAAGAAAGAAAATGAAGAAGATGAAGTTTGAAAAACAAGAAAGCGTAAAAATGAAATTGAAAATGACTCACTGCTTATATATGGTTGCTGAGGTTCAAAACATGTGGTCAAAAAGCGTATGTACGTGGTCAAAAAGTGGTGGTTGATGGTAGGTGAGTAGGGTAATGATGGTGGTGAGTGGTAGCATTAAATGGTGATGGGGGTGGTACGCCGGAAAGGTATAAGATGTGTCAGAAAAAGTGCACCTTTTCGGAGTACCATGAGATATTTAATAAAGCATTTCTAAGGAATATAAATCGTTAACTATTAAATACAAAATGTATTAAATATAATGGAATATATGTCGAAATAAATGTCATATTAAATATGGAGAATCTTCGCTGATACATTAATTTTATAATTTAATTGCCAATTAAATTATTAAACTAAGATATCATAGAGATAAAAAGAAATTATATCTTAAAATAAAATAAATATTGTGTCTCATATTTGATTTCGCTGATCAAATTACAACTTAGTATACTAATCTAATCGGCTAGCCAAATTGTGAAGCACAAAACATATTCTATTTATGTGATATAAAGAGTTTTCATGTGTATTTACAAAGTATATAATTTATTGAACATAACTATGCTAACTTATTGTTCTTGCTGATCATATCAGTGAGAATAATAAGCCAGCGAGTTAGAACTACAAACCATACATTTTGTAAATACCTTTTGTTAAACAATCAGGTTCAATCATTTAAGTTCTGTAACATCCGTCAAATTAGGACTATATTTAGTGCCTAATCATATGTGTAAATACATGTAATTAGGATTAATTATATGTATCATTATGTGTATTGATATATTTATATAAATACACACGTACGCGATTTGATAAATCGTGCATTTTCATATCGGGCGGATCCCGATACATTAATGCGGACGTTGGTGAAATCTATTTATTAAATAATACGAGATTATTTGATAAACATACTTATTTTCAAATATTAATGCGATAATGTTTCATAAACATTTCGTATCACATATAATGCTCAGAAACGACTAAAAACGCGTGAAACGCGCCCGACAAACGAAATAAACACAAATTATATTTTTATTATTCATTATTAAGTATTTTGACAAAATACTTCAAGTAAAAATATCATACTTTAAATCGTTAACAAAACGTATTATATAAAACGTTATACGATTAACTAAAACGTAAAACGATCGGGTAAACGAGCACCGCAAGTAATGCAAATTGGATAAATAATTAAACACACCCATATAGTGTGTGGGACCCACAAAAATGCAGCCCCAAGTTTGACCATCCATAGTAGTTTTTACTTATTGAACACACATACTTGCACCATATTTCAATCACCCACTATACCCCTCACCTCATTCCACATTTTCCACTCTTGCACTCAACTCTTCTCCCTCTCTCTCTTGTGGACGGTTTTCACAACCCCCACACCATCAAAAACATCCCCCATCACCATCAAACACCTCCTTTGTGCCACCATAAGTCCGCCATATAACTACCGTCGACCGCCACGTCGGAAAATTCAAGAAAACAAGTTTTCGCACTCTTTTCTCCTTCTCCTCATCACTTCTTTGTAAGGACTCTTGATCTTTTGCTAGATTTACTTGGAATACACTTGTATACATGTTTAGTTGCTCATTTAACTAGAAAATGTCCAAAACATAAGTCGAATCGCATTTTAGAACTTGAAATCTTGAGTTTTGTTTTCTGCCCAGATTTCTGTTCTCACTTCAACAAATTATATAAAAATCATTAAGACATGAAATTGAACGTTTCTTGAGCCTAAAATCAATTTTAAGAAGTCTACTTTTCAAATCCGTAAGCCTCATAAAAATATAAGCTCATTTGCTATTTTTAGTTACTGAAATAAAAGTACATAGCAGATCTGATGAATCTGACCAGAACCTTGACCAAATCAAAACGAGTAGATCTTGGGCTACGGAACGAATTAGAACTTTAGACCAATGGGAAAAGATTACAAATTTTGTTAGCTTTCCAAATCGTACTGGAACGTTTTATGAAGTTTTGTAAAACTTGAGATATGACCAGATTGGTACACATATGTCAACTAAAAGAGCTGTTGGACCACCTTCACTTTGTAAAATTATATCTCGAGTTTTTCTTGGTTAAAATCGATGCACAAATACGTTTTGGAAAGCTAAGACATAGGGGAATCTTGTGTAAAAATTTCAGAACGATTCGTTAAGTTTTACTTAACCAAATTAATGTCTTAACACGAGTAAAAATCTAAGTCCGACAATAGTAAAAGTCCGACAATAGTAAAATAATCCGACAATGACTCCGACAATTTGACCTTTTGACTCACGGATTGACTTTGACTGTCGGATTAACTCTCGAAAAACTGCACTTTTGGACCCTAAGTTTCAAAATTTACACTTCCGGACCATAACTTTAGTGATACATAACATATATACTTTGTAACTCAATGCCGCATAACTTAATGTCGCACTACTCACTGTCACTATCCGTGAATAACCATTCACGCATAAACAAAAACCCGTGAGTTATTTAGTCCGTCAATCCTCATTATTATCATATGAAATCTTAAGTCCGTGAATAATCATTAACACTTAACCAAGTCCGTGAATCCCATTATCCGACAATGCCACTGTCGGATAATGCCTTCCGTGAATCCCAAGCCATGAACTTCGACTTTGTCGCATAAGTAAATCCGACAATCCTCATTGTCGGATAAACAGTACCCGACACTTCTCATTGTCGGATAAATAGTATCCGTGAATCCCTTAGTGTCGCATAAATAGTATACGTGAATTTCCCATTGTCGCATAAATCTACTGTTGGATAATCAAGTATTTTTTTCACAATTGTCTCATGAATTTTTATTTCCGAAAATCCTTATACGTTGGTACAACAATTGGTCAACCAAAAACAAATTCATTGATAAGTATACATCACAGCCAAAAACAAATAACAATAATAATGTTTGAATTATTATTACACCTCCGTCACCAACGGGCCGTACATATTTTCAAAACTCAAACTAATCAATCAAACAACCAAATTATTTGGACATAACTAGTTGGATGAACAACTAGCATGGGTGCTCTCTAGAGACACCTACACATTTACTAACTGTGAGCGTTGTGAACGCCCGACAGGTTACAGTCTTCGGACACCTCATAGTATCTCATCATTATTTGTTGATTAGCAAACACCTAAGACTCAGGTGAGTCTCATAGCCCCTCATTTTTACTGTTTTCAACCCAGGGGTGGGAATACATGCTCAGATTTGTTTTACATATGAACACAAGTACGAAACATCGATATATTGATTGCATGAGTTTGTTTTATCTAATCATGAAGTCCCTCACAACATAGTTTGTTTATATTGCGATAGCGTGAATGTTAGTGTATGGTACCATATGGGATTGACAATCCCCGTCCGGGGTAGTCGCGCTACTACGACTGCGGTCGAACGGATGCATTTTCATTTGTTCATACATGTGTAGATTAGGCACATGCCGGGGGCAAACTCGATCAGGTCCTTGAATGTGGATCCTGGCACAATCAGTTAAGCTCAAACTATGTGCTCATGGCAATAATATACACCCATATTTTATTTGCATGTTTGCAAATCACTAAACTAAATCTTGTGGTTCATAACTTGGATTTCATCAACTTACACCTGTGAGCTCACCAGCTTTTTAGCTGACCTTTTAGCATGTATTCTCAGGTATCCAGCAGTAGTAGATCTGCTCAGGATATATTAGCTCGAGTCGCATTCAGATTTCAGAAGATTCATATGCATTTCTATATTTTGTACAATTAGATATGCCTTAGAATCTTTTACTTTTAGCTATGAGCTATTGTAACAAGAACAGCAATGTAAAACTTTTATATTATCTATGTAATGGTTTTAAACGACGCATTTAGAGTCGTTCGCTTTATCTTATGTGCTTTGTTATTGATTAGTAACACCCAAATCTTGCTTCCGCTAAACAATAAATTTGGGGGTGTTACAAGTTCAACATCCCCAACTCGCTGATGAGAAAAGTGAATCTTTTCTCATCTAAAGGTTTTGTAAATATGTCAGCGAGTTGGTAGTCAATTGGAATGAAATGCAGTTCAATGTCACCTTTCATGACGTGGTCCCTGATGAAGTGATATCTGACATCAATGTGCTTTGTCCTCGAGTGCATCACAGGATTATTTGCTATGGTAATAGCACTTTGACTGTCACAATAAATTGGAACATTGCCAAAGTCAAAACCATAGTCAGCGAGCTGATTCCTCATCCACAGAATTTGAGCAGTGCAAGTTCCAGCAGCGACATATTCAGCCTCAGCAGTAGAAGTTGAGACTGAATTTTGTTTCTTGCTTGACCAGCTTACAAGCTTTTCTCCAAGAAACTGACAGCTACCAGAGGTACTCTTTCTGTCCATCTTACATCCAGCATGATCAGAATCTGAATATCCCTTCAGCGAGAAATCTGAACCAGTTGGGTACCAGAGACCAAGATTTGTTATACCCTTCAGATATCTGAATATTCTTTTGACAACGAGCAAATGAGATTCCTTTGGATCAGCTTGATACCTAGCACATAGACATGTAGCAAACATAATGTCTGGTCTACTAGCAGTTAAATACAGCAGTGACCCGATCATTCCTCTGAAAGCAGTGATATTTACAGATTTACCATCAGGGTCAGCATGTAATTTTACTGCAGATGACATTGGTGTAGCAAGGGATGAGCAGTTAGTGAATTCAAATTTCTTTAATAAATCTTTAACATACTTTCCTTGATTTATAAAAATACCAGTCTTGGTCTGCTTTATTTGCAGACCAAGGAAAAATGTTAGTTCACACATCATGCTCATTTCATAACTTTTAGTCATGAGGTCAGAGAATTCCTTGCACAAGTCATTGTTAGTAGACCCAAATATAATATCATCAACATAAATTTGGACCAATATGACATCTCTCTTATCCTTTTTGATAAATAGGGTGTTGTCAATTTTGCCTCTGACATACCTACATTTAGTTTAAAAAGAAGAGAGAGTGTCATACCAAACTCTAGGAGCTTGTTTTAGTCCATATAAAGCTTTTTCCAGCTTATAGACATAACCTGAATGCTTGGGATCAGTGAATCCGGGTGGTTGCTTAACATACACTTCTTCCTACATCTTTCCATTCAAGAAGACACTTTTTACATCCATTTGGTATACCTTGAATTTCTTGTGAGCTGCATATGCTAAGAACAACCTGATTGCTTCAAGTCTAGCAACTGGTGCAAAAGTTTCATCGTAGTCAATTCCTTCTTGTTGACAGTAACCTTGTGCAACCAATCTGGCCTTATTCCTTATCACAACACCATCAGCATCCATCTTGTTCCTGAACACCCATCTAGTTCCAATCACAGATTTCCCAGTTACTTGAGGTACTAACTTCCAGACTTTATTTCTTTCAAACTGAGATAGCTCATCTTGCATGGCAGCTATCCAGTGATAATCAGAGAGTGCATCATCAATCTTCTTGGGCTCAATCAGCGACACAAAGCTTACAAACAAACAAAAGTTAGCAGTTGCTGATCTGGTCTGGACCTTGGATTGTGGATCACCAATAATCAATTGATTATTAATATGTTTAGTCCATTTAGTCATTTGCTAAGGTTCAGCAGTGACTTGATTACCCAGAGATGATCCATCAGACACATTAGCATTTGAAGGATGATTAATGTTTAAGCTTTGATTTAAACAGTGAGTGTTATCATTTTGTTGCAGATGGTAAGATGATGATGATGGGATATCAACAGGCAAAGATGAAGTTCTCGAATTATTCTTAGCTAAAGTAGAGCCAGAAATGCCTTCAGGGACATCTTCTTCCTTTTCAGAATCTGATGTATGAATCTCATGCTTGTCATCACTGATTGTATTAAAAATAAGATTTTCATAGTCTTTTGGATCAGTGAGTGATTTATCATAAGATTCATCAAAGGTAACATCCATTGATTCTTCAATACATTCCCTTCTTTTATTATAAACTCTGAAAGCTTTTGAAATGATTGAATAACCAACGAATATACCTTCATCAGCTTTGGGATCAAACTTCCCTAAGTGATCTCTTTTGTTTAAGACATAACAGGTACTGCCAAAAACATGGAGAAAACTTATGTCAGGTTTTCTCCCCCTTAGCACTTCATAGGCCGTCTTATCATGTCTTTTGACAATCAGAGACCTATTCTGAGTGTAGCAGGCAGTGTTGACTGCTTCAGCCCAGAAATGGGTCTTAAGACCAGCATATATGAGCATTGACCTTGCTGATTCAATCAAGGTTCTATTTCTCCTCTCTGCAACACCATTTTGTTGAGGTGTTCTTGGTACAGAGAAGTTTTGAGAAATACCTTTTGAATCACAAAAACTTTCAAGGTCAATATTTCTAAATTCAGTGCCATTATCACTTCTTAAATGTTTAACAAAACAATCATTTAAGTTTTCCATCTTTTTGATAAAGGATATAATTTCCTGTGTTGCATCACTTTTGGCTTTGAGAAAGAATACCCAAGTGTATCTGGAGTATTCATCTACAATTACCAAGCAATACCTTTTACCACCAAGGCTGGGAGAACTCACTGGACCAAATAGATCCATATGAAGTAGATGAAAACATTCAGTCACTGAAGATGTTTGTTTACTTTTGAATGAAGAGCTGTGATGCTTTCCCTTCTCACATGCTGAACATAGCTTGTCTTTCTCGTAAGATAACTTTGGCAGACCATTGACTAGGCCATACTTGCTGAGCTTGCTGATAGCCCTGAAGTTCAGATGAGAGAGTCGCTTATGCCATAACCATTTTTCTTCTGAAACGGTTTTGGAATAAAAGCATGTTCCTGATTGTGCTGGGTCCATATTGACTACATATGTATTGCCTTTTCTTTGAGCATCCAGGACAGCACTTCCATTCTTGTTGTAAACAATTCCAGCTTCATGATCAAATAGCACTTTATTTTTGGCATCGCAGAACTGACTAATGCTTAATAAATTATGCTTCAGTCCTTCAACATATGCCACCTTCTTAAACATAACATTACCATTGGTCAAGACCCCATACCCTCTGGTCTTACCAATGTTGTTATCACCAAATACTACATCAGGACCTCTTTCATCCTGGTAGTCACTGAGCAAGGACTTACATCCAGTCATATGTCTGGAACAACCACTATCCAGATACCAAATTGTCTCTCTGAGAATGCCCTGCATCATACACAAACAATTAGTTCAATTGATGAACCCATCCTGAGATGGGTTCATGGTGGCCAGGCTTTGGTTCAGGCTTCCACTGGCTTGCATCAATAGTATCTGAATGCTCACTGATTATTTGTGATTTTGAAGATGATGTAGCTGACCATTCAGATACCAAATGCTGACATACTAATGATGGATGGTTGAATGAAACTTGTGATGATGAACAATCTGATGACACATGCTGTCTACTTCCACATTTGTAGCATTTTTTATTTGTGGATTTAGATTTCTTTGTCTTATTGTTCAGACCTGATGAAGACTTAGAAGTTCTCAGATTTACTACTTCATTTTGCTTCTTTGACTTCAAGTCACTGATGATAAGATCATCAGTGACTGGAGTGTTGATAGGAGTTGTGCAAGTTGTTGATTCAATAATTTCTAGTTTCTTTAGTTCATCAATACTTGCAGCAATATCATAACTATTAGTAACAAGTGAACTTCTCACAAAGTAATTTGGTTTAGGCTCACTGAAAACTGACATTGGTTCAAAGACAAATTCTGAGAATGTTTCATCAGGATTGAATATTTGATCGACTTTGATTGCATCAGTGAGAGCAGCAGCAGTTTCATAATCTCCTCCCAGAATAGCTTTAACTTGTTTTGGGATTTGATTACTAATGCACTGATTCGCTTTTAATGCAGACCTACACCATGACTTCATCACTTCATTGAGTTGTGAAAATTTAGTTTCAAACTTTACTTTTTCTTGAATGCATATTTGATTTGCATGTATTTGTGCATCAAGATCAAGTGTAAGATTTTTTATTTTTAACAAATTTTCTTCTTGAAGTTGAAGTTTAGATGTTAAGTCACTGATCATACATTCTTGTCTTTTCTGAATGTCATGAGCATTTGATAAGTCAACTATCAAAGTCTCAAAGATTAAATCTTTTTCAGTCACTGATGCAGACTTAAAACAATATACCTTGTAGAGAGTTTCTGGATCCCACCCAGATGCTGAACATTTCTGAGCTACTTCTTTGATGTCTTCATGGAAAGCAGCATCGTCAGCCATCAAGCAGTAATCCTTGTCTAAACAGATCATTGCTTCTTCCTCATCAGATGATGAAGTTGAGTCAGAGTCGCTGATAGATCCTTCTTCAGCAATAAACCCTTTATTCCTTTTCTTTGACTTGGACATTTCCTTCAGCTTCTTGTACTTTGTTTTGTACTTGTTGTACTTGTCATTTCTGAAGCTGGGTTTTTGATCAGCGAAAGAGTTGACAGCTTTGGACCGGCATTCAGCTGCAAAATGGTCAGGCTTGCCACATTTGTAGCACTCACCTTTTGGTTTAGAATCATCATTTGATGATGCACCAGCAAATCTGTTGAATCTGCTGTTCTTTCTGAAGTTTGCAACCATCATGGCCATATCTCTTTCCAACTTCTCTAGTCCTTCATCATAGCTTGCTTCTGACTGGTCTTCAGCGACACTACCTTCTTCTTCTGCAATCAGTGACTTTGAGCTCAACTTGGTGAGCTTTGCTTTCTGCTTTTGATCAGCTTCATCAAGCTCAGCTACAAGGGCATTCGAAATCTTTTGTCCTCCTAGTGCAGCACGAATGTGCTCACTTTGATCTGCTAGCTTCTCAGATTGTTCCCAATTTAGTAAAATTCCATAAACTTGAGTTAGATTGAGAAAATTATAATCATTTCTTTGTCTTATGCATGTTGCAATGGTTCCCCAAGTTTTCCTAGGTAGTAACTCTAGAATTTTTTCAACAATGAATCTCTGGTCCTTTCCTATATTAGCCTTTTCCATTTTATTAATTAAAGCTTGATATCTAGTGTAGGTAGATGCCAGTGACTCATCGGGTTCCATAGCAAACAACTCATATTGACGAGTTAGATTTACTTCTCTACAGCGAATTATGTCAGGAGTTCCAATATAGATGTTTCTAAGAGTATCCCACATATGTTTCGCTGTTGTGCACAATCTAATAGACTCAAACACTTCATCAGGAAGTGTCATGCTTATGTAAATTTTAGCTTGTTTGTCTAGCCTTACCATACGCTTATCCTCATCTGACCATTGTTCCTCCCTTTTAGGCATAACCATTTCAGGTATAGCAGGAGTGGTTGCAGTAGCTGCAACTGCAGGAACAATAGTAGTTGGGGTGTATGGACCATTAATAATTATTGTGCAAAGGCGATCATCGACAAGATCTAAGAACATCATCATCCTGGACATCCAGGTTTCAATTCTAGATGGATCAAAAGCTGGTGGTTTAGTAGTGGAGCCATTTCCCTTCTGGTACTCAGAATCAACACAACTGTATTTAACCGATTCCATTGCAGATCTGATTTAATTATATTTAAACCAACTCTGCTCTGATACCAATTGTGAGTCCCTAATCACTATTATGTTAGTGATTATGAATTGTTAACAGTGGGTTAATTATAGAAGGGGAGGTTGAATACAATTAAAAACTTTTCTGTTTTAATGTGTTACTTTATTTAGCAAATTTTTAACAGTGTTTAAATGACAATAATATGAACACAAATATATATATAAGTATAATAGGCAGTTCAATTGCTGATGCAATACTAGCTGAAAGATAAATTCTTTTATTGATAAAATTTATCTATTGTTGATTGCGGAATAGATTAGCCAAAGCTAATCTAAATCAAACAATACAGCTTTTACAAATGAATATGAGCAGTAGTGGACAAACACGCTAACTTGCTCACTCGCTGAGATGAACCAATAGTGAACAAACACGCTATTAGTTCACTCGCTGGTGTTGTTCGTATCTTAGACAAACTAGTCACTGACAAACAAGTAACAATACGAACAATCGACACCGAATGGAGTACAACATACTACGCTATTTATAGACACTGAAATCCTTAATTTCCGGATCTGGAAGGACACGTGTCGCTGCTTGATTGGTGAGGTAGTTGAGATGTGATACATCATGGTCCGACATTCTGTCTTGGGAAATATCACCTTTTACCTTGAAGCCAATCACTTGCTGCCACGTTAGTTTCTATGTTGGACCAAGTCACGAGGAGCACGCGTGGTGCCGTAATAGTGTAGAATATGTCAACTCCTTATTAATGCAACATTTAATGCTGCAGTCACTGAAGTAGTAGAAGTTCTCCTTACTCGCTGCGAGCTAACGTGCTCTTGAAGAGTAACTTGAGCTACATTACTAGAGTGACTTCTTTTATTCAGCAGAAGGAATAACTTAAAAAGACTTGGAGACTCTCGCTGATATATGAGTATCAGCGACACACACAGTTGAGTCTTTTATCTTGATAGGTTCTTCATCTTCTAACTAGAGAGATAAGATCAGAGACTAAAACTTTTGCAACAGCAGCTTCAACTACGATCATTTCCAATAAGTCTTTCAGAGAGAGTATCAGTGACTTTATACCAGCGACTAATGAGTTGAGATCAGCGACCAGTGACTCAACAACAATATCAAAGTATAGGAGTAATAGTACTGAATTATATTAATCATAAAATTCACAAGTATTGATTGCGGAATGGAATAGCCCAAGCTAATCCAAATCAAACACATAAGCTAATATATTACAAATGAGATGAACAGCAGTGGACAAACTCGCTTAATCGACAATACGTGCTTAGACAAACTATTCACTGACAAACAAGTGATTAACACGTATGAATGACTAACCTCTAAAGTACAATATACTGGACTATTTGTACTACAAGAATTCCTAGAATATCTCTTACAAAATACGATCTTGGAATGACACGTGTCGCTGTTTGATTGGCTTGATCTCTGATAAAACGACATTCTGCGGGTCCCAATTCTGTTACCGCAAATATCTCTCTTCCTTTAGACCAATCCTTCGCTGCCACGTAATCATTCTGAATATTCTTCAAGTATGAGAACTCTTGTTGATGCATAAATAAGTACAGTACCTTTGTACTTTTTTATTGAGATGCTTTATTGAATAGTCACTGAAGATGCACTAACTCTCCTCACTCACTGCGAACTAACATGCTCTTTTAGAGTGACTTGAAATATTGATCTTCAATGACTAGCTGTTATTTGGGCAGTGACTTTTGCCTTTATTGATTTGAAGATGTAGAACTCTCGCTACTTAATATCAGCGACACACATAGTTGAGTTCTAATCTTCCTCAGCATATCAATTCCTTGAGAATAGAATGAATAACGATCAGTAATAACAAACTTCAACAACATCAGCTTTGATACAATTTATTTCTTCATCGAGTAGTGTATAGTTGAGATGGTCAGCGACCAGCAACTTCAGTATGGTCAGCGACCAGTGACTCAACATATATATATATATATATATATATAGGTGGGTTAAAATGAGAAAACTAATTTTCGTGAGAACGTGAGAAACACTTTAAATCACTTTTTAACTATCTAAAACATGTTATTTTACAAAATTTTCTTAATAGCTTCTTTTTTAAATAACTTTTAGAAATTATTTATCAAATAAAAGAAATTTGACGTTTTATTATTATTTTTTAAAAATATTTATTAATTTTTTTATTCATAATAATCACATTTTATAACTTGATAATCACATGAATAATATGTGATTATCATGTCATAATTTGTTATTATCTCGAACACATGATAATCACATTATATTAAAGAATAATCACATGTAATTATCATGTTATATTTTGTGATTATATTAAATAATCACAACAGTAACGGATGTAAAATAAGTTCGGAAAAAAAAATTAATAATTTTTATTTATATTTATATCATAGCTTCCAAAAGTTATCTTAATAATAATCATTGAAAAAGTTTTATAAGAAAACGTGTTTCGGATAGCTAAAAAGCAATTTTGAAGTGTTTCTCACGTTCTCACGAAAATTAGCCTTCTCATTTTAACATGGGACTATATATATATATATATATATATATATATATATATATATATATACACCCTTATAATTTGTTTTCCACTTTTCTTATTTGCCTTAGCTTTTTAAAATATGCTATTTACTAATATGCCCCTATTTTCATTCAAATAGACAAATTTGCCCTTAGATAAATATGGTAATAACTTCACTAATGCCCTTCCCATTTATTTACTTAGTAAGTATCCTCCTTGTGTTTTAAATTATGAAAATATTTTTCATTACGTATTTTCTTTATGCATCAAATTTAGTAATAATCGCATTTTTTTAATTACTTTGTTCGATCTTTCTAAATTAGTAGTTACCTTTACATGTGCTAATATGAGGTCACATGGCTCAACATGTCAAACTTACATTCTTAATAGTCTTAATTCATGAAAACATATTAGAGTGAATAAATTTTCTTCCTCATTCTTTTAAACTCATGCATGCTAATAGCTTGGTAGTAGTTAAGAAGAGATAATACCAACTTTTTTTTTGTTAGAGATTGTCATTATCAATGTAAATTAAAAGATTGTTGTTTGATTTTGCTATCTACACTATATATTATAATAGAATGTGAATTAGGTAGTCATCTTATTTTTAGTAACTTATAAACTAATCTCCACTATTAATAAATTAAAACTATTAATTTATACTATTGATCTTACCTTAATAAAATGACTACCTAAATAATGGAGGAGGGATGATCAAATGTCTAAACTATCCCTTTATTTTTATTTCAACAATCAATTAAATATAATTTTCATTTATTTAAGATAAATACAAATCAAGGTTTAATATTATTCACAAGATTATTGTCAACCAATTCATCATTTATAAATTTGAATTTCAATATTTTCTTAAATTTTTATATCATATATATGCACTACGTATCGTTAAATTGTCAATAGTGGTTTTAATTTTTCATTTCTAATTTATTTTTTCTCCGATCATCAAATGTATTTTCACCGATTAATTATAAATTTTCAAGTTTCGTGAATGCATACGAGATGTTCGACTAAATGTCTCTAAGGATTTCAACGGTTCTTTCCAAAATGCAAGATTTATAATTTTAATTTGGTTAGTTGTTCATTTTCTTTTTATACATCTCATACCCCACATACGTGACCTATAGGTCACGGGTTCGAATCCATACCTTGGCATATGTGAGGGATTTGTCCGACGTTGATACTTGCCTTGTGGGGTGGGGTAAACACGTACCATTAAAATATGGTACAGGATTCGGGGGTACCCTTCAAATTACCTTTTTCTCCAATTTATTATTTAATTTAAGTTTTTCCCTATAAAAAATATTTTACACTTAGAGTCGATAACTTTCAGATAGATATTTGTTTCCTTTTTTTAATTATATTAACTTTAGTTTTGTTACTTGCTTGGATTTAATACAATAATGTGATATCGCAGTGTAGTCTTTGGATTTAACCTCATGGAAAGATTTTCTTTCTATCCTTTTTTTTTTTTTGTTAATTATGAACTTTGTTATTATATACAACGGCATCAATCCATCATTTATAAATTCGAATATGAATATTTTCCTTAATTTTTTTATTATATATATGCACTATGTATTGTTAAATTGCTAATAGTAGTTTTAATTTTTCATTTTCAACTTATTTATTCTCCGATCATCAAATGTATTTTCATCGATTAATTATAAATTTTCATGTTTCGAGAGTGTACACGAGATGTTCGACTAAATATCTCCAAGGATTTCAACTTTCTATCCCAAATGTAAGATTTATAATTTTGATTTGGTTAGTTGTTCATTTTCTTTATAAATCTCAGACCCCAAATATGTGACATATAGGTGACGGGTTTGAATTCGTGCCTTGGCATATGTGGGTTATTTGTGGATATGTGATTTATCCGGCGTTGATGCTCGCCTTGCAGGGTGGGCGGACACGTACCACTAAAATATGGTACATGAGTCACGGATACCTTTCAAATTACCTTTTTTCCCAATTTATTATTTAGTTTAAGTTTTTTCCTAAAAAAAACCTTACACTTAGAGTTGGTAAATTTCTGATAGATATTTTTTTTCTTTATTTTTTTGGCTATATTAACTTTATTTTTGTTGTTTGCTTGGATTTAATACAATAATGTGATATTGCAGTGTAGTATTTGGATTTAACCCCATGGAAAGAGTTTTGTGAATTATGGCTAACCTTATTATCACAACAATCCAAATTACAATGGCAACTATCGAAAAGAAAATATAATTCTAATATACCAAATAACTCAATAATAAAAACATAAAATGCCCTTGCACAATAAAAGAGTTGCATTGTAACTTTTGTTAAGAAAAAATGAAACATTAGTTTATTTTAAATATGAGTGTATGGTCCATGAAGAAAATCATAATATTGTCGTGACTGAATATTCTTATGATATTTTTAAAACCAAATACAACATGCAACTCATTTACTGTGCAACATCATCTTATATTACTTATCAACTATTTAGTATTACATGTTTCTCTTTATTACATACTCATGGTACCAAGTGGTGTTAATCAACTCTTATAAACTATTTTCCTATATATATATATATATATATATATATATATATATATATATATATATATATATATATATATATATGTTTTGGTTAAAAAATATGTGTAAGAATATTTTTATAAGCTTGAAAATATTAGGTTTTCAAGTTTTTATTTTTTCAAGTCATAAAGGAAATTTGATTCATTGTCGTGCATTAACTTAAAAAAATATTTATAACAAAAACACCTTTTTAGTGATAAGAAAAAATTCAGATACCTTATATTAATGAATAAAAGATAAAGATTTGAGTACCTAAAAATTATTATACTATCATTGAGATCTACAATATGTAGGGTACTATTATTAACAAATAAACAATGTTTCGATTACTTTAATTTAATCATATTTAATAAACTTTAGACATATACGTCTTTCTTTCCAATTAAAAACATTTATACAATGTTAGCCACATAAATATGTTAAGTAAAAATTGCCTAGTAAAATAAAAATATAATATAAACTTTGTATAAAAATTATGTGGTAGCCCGCGAATTCGCGGGTTATAATCTAGTTTATTATTTAGGTATGGGATCATGAGGGCAGGGGTTATTTGGAGAGAAAGGAGGGCAACCCCACATCCATCCAGAAAATGACATGTGTCTCATACCAACTTTCATTTTGATCCCTCCACTTTTGAAATATTTAACTTTCATTCTTAAATTTATTAAATAACACTCCACCACTCCCACCCCACCAACCACCCACTCCCACCTCTTACCACCAACCACCCCCTCCATGTCGTCGCCTGCCACCACCTCACCACCGCCAACTGCCACCCCGCTACCGCCGGATTCCGGCGATTTTTTTTCAAAAAACAATTTTTAATTTTTTTTTCCAAATTTTTTTAACATTTTTATTTTTGTTAAATACTAAAAATGTACTGCATGTTGTTTTTACTGTAGTTTGCATATATATAACTTTTAGTACATATGTTGTTTTAGACTTTATCTTGTATTATACATATTACCGTTTTTATGTTGCATTTTATAATAATTATACTGCATATTGTTTATTTGACTGCATTTTGTAACACATGTTGTTTATTTTGTACTATATTTTGTATTATACATATCATCTTTTTTTACTGCATTTTGAATAAAATTATAATGCATATTATTATGTTTACTGCATTTTGTATATATATATTTAAGAATATATATTGTTTTTTGTACTGCATTTTGTATTATATGTATTATCTTTTTATTGAATTTTATATATAATATACTGCATATTGTTCTTTTTACTGCATTTTCTGTATATAATTTTAGTAGATATCGTTTGCTTTTGTACTGCATTTTATATTATATATATATATATTATATTTTTACTGCATTTTTGAATAAAATTATAATGTATATTTTTCTTTTTACTGCAGTTCTTATACATAATTTCTAGTACATATTGTTTGTTTTTGTACTGCATTTTGTATAAAATTATACTACATATAGTTATTTTTACCGCATTTTAATTATATGTTTTTAGTACGTATTATTCATTTATATTGCATTTTGTATCATACATATTATACTATTTTGTACCGTATTTTGGTGACGGCGTATATACAATATATAAGATGCAGTACATAAAATATAAAATGTAGTAAAAAAGACTAACATGTATACAAAAAGACCGATGCAATAAATACATTTACAAAATGCAGTTTGTGATATCATGTATTGAAAAATAAGTAATAATAAATATTTAAACATACACGATGCAACACATAACTACAATATGCAGTAGTATATATATATACAAAAAAAATTAAATAACCATAAGATGCAATAAAATGTTTTTTTTCAGTTTTAAATCAATATGCAGTGTTTTTAGTGAGGAAAATATTTGAAAAAAAAAAAGTTGAGAAAAAAATTTATACAAAAAATGAAGAAAAAAAAGGTCGGAATCCGACAGCGGTGAGCGGTGGCTGGCGGCAGCAGCGGGCGGTGGCTGTTGGCAGCAGTGGGCGGCAGGTGGTGGCAGAGGGTGGGAGTGGGTGGTTGGTGGTAGTGGGGGTGAGGGAGTGTTATTGAAGAAGTTGAAGGAATGTAAACATAATACAAATATAGATGAGGGGTTAAAATGAAATTTGTGTTGAACATGTAACATGTTGTGATTGGTTGCTCTCCTTGCTCTCCATTTAACACTTGCTCTCCTGATCCTTACTATATTATTTATTATCTGGTTATATATAATATGATATGATTTTAGTTTCGACGATCAATCATGTTGCCATTTATACATGCTGACATGCATAAATAATGATAATGATCTGGATTTAACAACTCCGTGACATAATATATTTATGAGCAAATTGCACGGATCATCCTTGTATTTTGTTAAAAATGCATGGATCATCCTTCAAAATGTTAAATAGCAGTGGACATTTCTATGTTATGTATATTTGATCAATTGACATCCTTATTCACATGAAATGACGAATATACCCTCAATGTTGTTTCTCTTAATTTAAAAAATAGATTTCCTATTATATTATAGTTTTATAGTTTTATTTTTTCCATTCTAGTTTACTTTTTTTCCATTTCTAAATTTTGAACCTACTTTAACCACAACAGGTCGGCACCATTTTGGTCGGAATTGGATTGGTTTTTAGGTTTTATAAAAATTGTAAGTTTCATTATCATTTGCTACTTTATAACAATAACTACTTTTACTCTTAGTTTTGATAGGTTTTTTCCTACATATATGTTGATTGTTCGAATTTGGCAAAAGCTTACTCATGGTGCTTAATTCGCTCATGTATAGCTAATCATGGGTTACATAAATGAGTAAATTAATTTGTTGCTAGTAAACGTTATGCACTTTTTTTAGTGAGCCCAAAAGTGGATAACAATTATTTATTGTCATTGGTTGCATTCTTAAATTAAAAGTTGAATAAGGAAAATATTAAACACAAACAAGTAGAAAAATAATTGAAATTTTTTGAGGATAAGGGTATATATGTCCTTTAGAATGGAAAAGGATGTCAATTGATCAAATATACATATTATAAGGATGTCCATTGCTATTTAATTATTTGAAGGATGATTCGTGTAATTTTGTCAAAACACATGAATGATCTATGCAATTTATTCTATATTTTTTTTTCTTTCCGAAAGTGATAATACTTGCAGCAAATGGATAGTTGGAGGGATCAAAATAAACGTGTGTATTGACATATTCATTCATAGACATAGAAGATAGAAATAAATAATAAATGAGGTTTGTATATATTATCCTTAATTAACCATATTATAATATTATATTTATATAATCAAGATAATAACTAGATATTCAACTAATGATCATTACCATTGGTTCAATTCCACTAGTTTTATACAGTATAATAAAAGCTTTAAGTTGTGACCCATTGTTTTTTGCATCTAAATCTCACACGTTGGATTTGCGTGGATTCATAAAGTCAACTCTCTCCCCTCTTCCCCTTTTGACCTACCCATTTATTCTTTAATCTTTTTCCCATTTGTATATATATTGTCTAAAAATTAAAAAAGAAATAACCACTTCGTGAATAAACAAACAATCAACATTCAACAACTACCATTTACAAAAGATGAAACTTGTATGGTCGCCGGAGATGGCCACAAAGGCTTTCATGGATACCGTTAAATCCGTATGTAATTCCCTTGTCTAAATCTTTTCTTCTTTAACCATATTCACGGTACTAGCAATCGTTTATTACAATCGTTCGTCTATTTATTGATCGATATTCCATAATAACCAGTCAAACTGGTTATTTATATCGTCAATAATTAGATAAACAGTTTTATTAAATAACTTTAAATGTTTTAATATTGTTTATATGGTGTATCAAAACGTAGTGACACACAAATACGATGCTAATTATTTTCATATATGATATATGATTTTTGTGATAGTGTGAGCTTTACCAAGGATCAAGTGTAACGGAGCTAATATCGGCCATGGCGGCCGGTTGGAACGCAAAACTCATCGTGGAAACATGGTGTCAAGGTGATGCAATAACAACAAGCACAGGATTAGCGGTAGCCTCAACCCACACGTGCGGTAGGCACGTGTGCATTGTCCCAAATGAGGAGTCGAAAGCCGAGTACTTAACCAGCATGCACAGGATCGGCATGTCACCGGAAGTACTCGTTGGGGAACCCGAAAGCGTTGTTAAAGATTTGGACGTTATAGATTTCTTGGTGGTTGATTCAAGAAAAAATGAGTTTGCATTGATACTAAAAGCGGCTAGATTTGGACAACGTGGGGCGGTGTTGGTTTGTAAGAATGCAAACTCGAGGGTTGATTCGGAATTCAGGTGGCGGAGCTTGTTTGATGACGGTGGATCACGGCGGATTGTGAGATCGGTGTTTTTGCCGGTGGGAAAAGGGTTGGATATTGGTCATGTTGCCGCGGTTGAATCCGGGTCGGGTTTGGATAAACTGAAAAAAGGCAGGTGGATTAGACGGGTGGATAGAGAATCCGGGGAGGAGTTTCTGATCAGAAAGTAAACATGATTTTTTTCCTTTTTTTTTTTAAATCTACCTTAATTCTGTAAGTAATGTTTAATTTATTTGTATGATGATTAACATGTATGACTAATTTAGTTTCATTTTTGCTTTGTATACACTTCAAATCTAATGATTTCTAATCATATACTCGTATGTTATTAAATAAAAACTTTGTTTTTTAGGAAGTCAAACACTCCATATCACGAATGTATATCTTCATCCACGAAAAAAATTTACAAATAATCTCACGTATAAACTCAAAGTTATCAGCTACGTCGATACCGCTAGAACTGGTGTTAGTAATTAGAAACTATCTTTTAGTTTTAAATCTATTTAAAGGAAAGATATTGTGCCCGTGAATAGGTTAACATTCATTTACATTTGTTTTAATAAAATGTTTTTTGAAAGTCAACGAGGGCAAATGAGCATTGACATTCACTATATACGCAAACGAGTAAACGTGCCTAAATAACTAATGATAGTTGTTCAACAATGACAAGTGATTTTATTTTAATTTTTGTTTGCCCCATCTTTGTGATATTACGAGGATTGTTGATTATAATATTTGGCTAACTTATACTATAACCTTATAGGCCAGATTTCATTAAATTAAGAGCACAAGATAATATTTATCACCAATTGTACATGTTGCATAATTATGTAGTATATTCAAGGAATGTAAGCTTCACTAAAAAATAAACTTCTGTTATAGTGGTGGTGTGTGTAAATAGGAGTGTTCATTAATTGGTAAGAACTGAAAAATCATCCAATTCAAATAGATTTGGCTTAATTAGTTTCGAATAACTCAATTAAACTAAAACTCGACCGTTTGTACATCCCTGTGTAATTTCAGGAAAAGTAAACTTTCAAATCATTATTTTTTATTGAATCACCAAAACTATATATTATACTTGCTGCTAGGCGTGAATGAAAGCGGGTTTTCACCCAACCCGACCTGATACCCAAACCAGGTATCAGTCAACATAATTGAAACCAGGTATTTGACAACCCAACCCGACCCAAAGCGGGTGTTTGACCTAATTCTACCGGGGTTTTGACCGGTTTTTTCCGGGTTTTCAACCGGGTTTTTGACCGGTTTCCAACCCGGCCCGGTATCAACCCGGTTCCAACCCGTTTTGAAGTCTAAAAAATCCAACCCGGGTTCCTACCCGTCAGGTACTCTCAAAACCCGAACCGGGTTCAAAAAAACCGGTTTTTCTAAAAATCAGTTTCGAGTTTAGTTTCATATTCGGGTTTGTTGTTCACGCCTACTTGCTGCCGTGTCATTTGGTAACCCTTTGGGTAATTTCCCATAACTAAATGGTGAGTTAATCTACGACCAACAGATGTACAGTTGTACATAGAGGTGAACAAAGTCGGGTTTCGGGCATACCTGACGCGACCCGATACCCGAACCGAGTTTTTGGTCAAAGAAAGAAAAACCGGGTTGTTGACCTATCCGACCCGAACCGGGTTTTTGACCCACAAATACCGGTTTTTACATCGGGTTTTTTCGGGTTTTATACCGGGTTTTCCAACCCGACCCGATTTCAACCCGGTCCCAACCCGATTTTGAAATCCGAAACCCGGAACTGATTCCCTACCCGCCGGATAGTGAAAAAACCCGAACCGGGTTGGGTTATACCCGGTTCTTACCGGGTCGGTTTTTCGGGTTTGGGCCGGGTCGGTTTTAAAAACCGGTTTATTTGTTCACCCGTAGTTGTACACAACATCAAGTATTGTAGATGGGCCTGATTTTATGAAGGTCCAACATATTGAGGATGGGCTGCTAGAGGTTTGAATCCATAGATCGAAATTCGAAACCACACACGCGTATATCAATAAACTTATAAACGTAATGGGCCTATATGGACTTCAATTGTTTTGGATGCTAAACTAATTAAATTATAAGTTCGGGTATATTGTTAATGCAAAGAAATTAACAGTTTTAGTTTTGACAATATAACAATAATAATAAATTTAAAGAGGGCATGTATAAGTACTTTAAATGGTTGGGATTAAAAGTTTAACACATTTGGACGGACCAGATCAAAAGATGAAGTAAAACGGTTTACTCGCCTCTCTCAATGTAGAAGAAAATTTTAAAACAGGGCATGTATAAGTATTTTGCTAAAAGCAAGTTTGATGATAAAACAAAGTTGATGGTACAAGAACTTGAGACGAAATTGGACGTCGTATGATGCAATATCGGGATGTAAAATAGTATCGGGATTGTAAAATCATACTTTCATGAAAAAGTTTATACCAAAACTGATTTACATGTATTATTTAATTTTTAAATCATAACAATCATATGATCTTGTAACCGATTTTATTACCTTGTCCCACGACCGATATTTACGATCCTATACATAGATCTTACGATTCTATTACGATACATCACATTTTTGTACAGTGAGATCGTACGATTCTATGATCAAAACACGATTTTTATAACCATGATCCTTACCATGTAACAGGGAGTATTATATAACGAGTACCTCTTTAATTTATAGTCTATAAGGTTACGTGTTGCTGTTTGTACGTAACATTTCACAATTCATTGCACCAAATCAAGTACAAACTTTTATAGCAAAAATGTTGATACCATGTGTATGTATTTATGTTTTCCAAATACACAATAGATAATAAAATGCAAAAGAAACAAAATTTGGAGCCGGCAGACTTGGACTTGGAATATAAATACAAAAAATACAATGGTAATGGTAATGGTAATGGTAGTTGGGCGTAGGCAACAAAGTAGGATGCATTATTTTATTTTGATTCTGTATACATCATACATATTTTCTCTTTTATTATTGGTGGGGTGCCACTAGTTGTACGATTATGGGTCCATTTTCTACCAAATTTACGTCAAACGTGACTTTTATTAAATACTACGTATTTTAAATACGAATTTTGTTACCTATTTATTATTAAAAAAAATTGTATCAACTCTTTATTCTTTTACCCAAACCCAACGAATGTAGACGCACATGTGTGACTTTAACAAATCAGTGTTACCAACTTAAATACTTTAGTCGATAACTACCTCACAATCTATACATATCAATCAACAAAAATTGTAGTTTAGCACTGGTGATCTAAAGTTTAATGTACTTTTACTTAGATGTACGCAGCGTACGCAGCTAAACTAAGGTATTCCTTGACACGTTTTCTCGGGCCACCTAAAGATGTGGAGACGGTGAGATTTGAACATGAAATCTCTTGTGAAAACGTCAACCAGTAAATCATCTTGGTGATGCTTATTAGTTTGACATGTAATGTCATTAAATCGATTTGACTTAACTTTTTTGTAAGTCTAACATTATATCCTAAATCAATAATCTTCTACATATTCAACCAAAGGAAATGTTTTAAAAAGTTGTGGAGTACGTGTTTCTTCTTGTGATATGAATCGAATACAGTGTCTTGGTTAGGGTTCTAAAAAATGATACCTAGCTTAGATAACACTCCAGAAAGGTTTTCATTATGCATTTAAATCGGGGCCACTATTATATTAGTACTAGCTAGATGATCATTTTAGACACATTGTTTCTAGTACAATTTAGAAGGCAGGCAGGCATGCATGATGAAACACTTTGGTAAAACCAAAGTTTGTTTTAGTACTACAAAAGTTAGTAATGTACTCGATCTATACATCGGTTCAAAGTTATATTTAATTATTAATTAGAGAGCACCTAAAATACATATTTAGTTACAACACAGGCTTGTGTTATTTCAGACTCATACCAATATAATATCTTGATATAAGTATATGAATCTTCATAATCAACAAGTTCATGCAAAAAAAATAGGGGGTGTAAAGGAGCGAGACAAGCCCGAGCTCGACTAGGCTCGAACTCGATTCGTTTAATAAAGAGCTCTAGCTCACCTCATTTCGATCATGGTATGTATAGTTCAAGCTCGAAGCTCGTATCGTTTGATATAATACATGCTCGAACTCCACTGGTATACTACATAATATTATTATTTCATTTATATATAATATAATATAATATATATTAAATTTTTTGTGTAATTTTACGGTATATACAACAAGCTTTAGTATCATTATTATTTCGCGTGTTACATATAACATGGCTCTTATTAAAGAATGACTTGTTTAAGCTCGCGAGCTTATTAACGCTCAATATATATAATTAAGAAGTTCGAGCTCAAAGTCTTTGATAAACAAGCTCTAGTATATGTTTAAGCTCGGTTAATTTCAAAAGGTCAGCTTAAATCAAACTTTGAGCTCGAGTAACTCGAAATTAGCTTGATTCATTTACACGTACTCCTGTATAAACCACCGATTTAACTTCTAACTACCCCCAGGTTTTCACTGTGGTTTATAGTTTGTATATAAGTCTTAATCTAATTAAATTAGAAAACTATTGTACCGAATGTGTTCACTTGGGCCATTGGCTATTAATGCTATTCAAATTTATGTGTTATGGTCAAGTACAAACAAGACTACAATAGATGAACAGAACACAGAAATAGAAAGGCATAAAACCATCAAACTACACTTTTAAACACTTTCAAAATTTTATATAAAAAACACATACATACAACAAGAGAATTGGGTTTTTTTTTTAATAAGGATTTTGTGTCATGAAATTCAACAAATACTCCGTAACGTTTTAGATGGTTTTATTTTATTTTTTTTTTCATTTTTTTTAGTTAACGTCCGTATTTATATTGGATTTTTTTTTTGTATAACCACAATACATGTAGAAGAGTATTTATATATATTTTTTAGAAAGGCAAACATACACTACCTACTCACGATAATTATGTACAACAAAGAATATTTGCAAATTGCCTCTCACGGAGCTTGAAGCCACAATCATTAAATTGAAAAGTTTCTCGCGTACGGCCATACCGTTAGCCCGTTAGGCTATAGGCATTTTGATAGAAAAGAGAATATTTAAAAATTATAAAATTTAAATGGAGTATTAAAAATGGGACCCTATTTGTCCTCATGTTGGTGCACTAGACAAAATTGGAATTGGTCACTACAAAAGAGGATAAAAATAGCAGTAGCCATGTGAATCAACAAAAGTAAATAAATACCAGCCCATTATTCATTTCTATTACTAGTAGTTGTGTAAAATCTTTCACTGTACAATTTTTTTTACAGCCCTAATTTTTTGAATCCAGAATGAGCCGTTTCAGTTGGTAAATGTCTTAAAAAGTAAGATATATGATGATTTGATGAGACTTAAAAATTTATTTAAAGTTCATATACTTCATAGTATAACACGCACATATACTCATGGTTAAATGATAAAAACAGATACTCCGTATAATTATACTAACAGGTGTGTTTGGCGAAATTTTTTTTAAATTCATAAATTCAAGTTTTAGCCCGTTATAGTCAAATGTGATATGCACCCGACGTTACATTAAATTAAAATAATACGGAGCAATAATATGGTCCATCGTACGATAAAGAAGACTACTCATTATAATACAGTGACACATCTATTATTCCTATCTAATGAAACCCATAATAAAAGGGACCAAGTATAGCATAGAAAAGGGGAAGATTCTTGTATAAAAGTGATAATTGTCATCCTTGTAATATAATCATTATATTCACTTTACCTTTAATCAACCGGGCTAAATTTTAATAAATTATATAACATATATGACACATAAAAAAAAAAACTTATATAATTAATATATACAGATTTTCAAATATTATATCCATTCGATGATAGTTAAATAGTGAGTGACATGTAGCATAAATATGTAAGTCCCGAGTTCAAATCATGTTAGCAAATCTTTTTAATCGCTCAATATGCGACTTATCTCATCTTGATCGTAGACAACCAGATTTAATCACGCCAGATGGTCAGTTAGCATTGTAGATTTTCAACTTTTTTTTTCTTTCTAAAAACTAGTAATGAATTGAATATATATATATATATATATATATATATATATATATATATATGAATAGATTACGGTGAAAATAAAGAGATAAAAAAACGATGAAAATAAATCTCAGTGTTTGATCTAATCTACCATATATATATGTAAAAGGGTTAGAGCTTAAAAAATGATTAAAACACTTTTCGCTTCACAATTTTTATAGTTGTGAACTTTCTTTATTTGTTTCACATATATTTTAAATTCAGAAAACCTTCCACTGGCAGGCGATCGTGTTTTTCACAGGATTTCTCGTTACTCATGTCAGCATTCTCACTTCTGATATCTCCAGGTCTTGTCACCAAAAGCCTTCCCCGATTGACCGCCGGTCGGAATGGTTTGTGACCCATATATATATTTGCTTCACACAAACTTTTTAACTTTTTTAATCGTAAACCTTATTTTCTCACATAAATATTTTGCCAATCATAATTTTTTTTCTCGAAACATTTTAAAGTTTTTTTTTATTGTAAAGCTTAATTTTTTTTTACAATAAAAAATAAAATTTCAAACAGTGAAACATATTTTTTGTTCACAAAATTATTTTTACTTTTCTAAATGTAAAACTTAATTTTTTTTGTTTGGGTTCACAGAAAATTGTAAACCTTGAAAAAATTTGGTTCACATAAATATTCTTTACTTTTCAATTGTGAACCTTAACTTTTTTTAAGTTTACAGAAAGTTTTTGACTTTTTCAATTGTAAACCTTAGTTTGTTTGTTTTGGGTTCACAAAAAGTTTTAAAAAAATTCAATTGTGAACCTTAGTTTTTTATTTTGGTTTACGGATTTGACGTTATTTTATTTTATTTTTCACAAAAAAATATTTATTTAGAACCTTCATTTTTTTCTTCCCATAAATTATCAAATATGAACCTATTTTCCCTTTTTTTCATTTTCACCATTTTTTATCTATACCCGTTTTACACACACACACAAGCTAGATTAGATCAAGGACCAGAGATCTGTTTTACCATTTTTTTTATCATTTTATTTTCACATGATCCCATTATATATATATATATATATATATATATATATATATATATATATAATTGATTAACAAGAAAAATTATTTCATAATATTTATATTTTTATCAGGGTGTGTTTGCAAAACTTTATGTTTCATAACTAGTTGTCAAATTAGTTTGGGCTACAAAACTTATCAATGTGAAATGACATTAATGGAATTGACATTCTATGACTTTAAGTTTTCATAATTAAAAGAAGGATGGTATAATAGTAATTTTATAAGTAGATGATGGAGATTCTTTGGAAATATAGTAGGTTACCCGGGCTAAGCAGTAGCGAATGAGAAGGCAACGTTGTTTAGTAATTATTATTAAGGTAATCCACACACTTTCAGTTTATAAGATCAAGACGGGTTACTAAATTCGAACGATGTTATGTATGTGCTTAGAATAAAAGACATGTACTTATGTGATTGTTATATGTTAGAGAAAAGATTATAATGAAAGGATTTCAAAAAGGAATGCAATGAATTCAATTTAAATTGTAAGGGTAGTTAAGTAATTCTCAATCTTCAAATTCTTTAAACTATAAGTTTTTCCTACGAACCTTTTATAAGTGTTTAAGATTAAGACTAGTTTTAAAGGTATTCGTTTTTTACTGTTTTTTTTTTCTTTTCAAAAAAACCCTAACTCTTTTATGTGACAAACAAAAATTGTGAATTTATAAGTAATAAAGTCTTTTTAGATGCTCAATCTTTTATAAATTTCAGTTGTCAAGGGCGGATCCACGTTATAGTTAGCGGTGAAACGTAACAACAGTCAATTAAGTTGACTTAGTGTAAATTTAGTTGAAAAGTTATTGATTTTTTAAGAATGTAATCACTCATATCTAGACGGTGCACCTCATTATTAAATAAATTTAATAAAATACCAAGTCGATGGAGCTTCAAAATATTTGTGACGTCGGTGATTAAATTTTATAGGTCCATCTTGTCAACAGTGTCTTAAAATAGGTTTGCCAAACACCTCTTGATGTGTTGTTTGGATCTCAGTTAATTTTGCTGAAATTATTATGGATCAAAGTTTTCTTTAATGACATCACGTATGTAGTGTACGAAGAAATACAATAATACACACATTGAGAATGTAGAACATAAAGACATATTTAAACAAGCCAATAAAAAGTTTCATGTTAGACCCATTAAAGCCCTAGCCCAATGATTTACATAGAGATCTTTAATTTCAATAATAATTTAACTGCAGTAATTTAATTGATGTATTTCAAAGCTACAGTACATTTTACCGTACGTATATTTTAATTTTAATTATTATTATTATAGTAGTAGTAGTTGAGAAGTCAGTGTTAATACAATAATAATACCTTGGGTGATTATTATTATTATTGTTAATAAAAAATGATGTTGCCGACAATAATTTGAAATTTGACCACTAAATGGGTAATTAATTAGGTGAATACTAAACTGGCCCCTCGTTTATAAAAAAGGTACCTAAATTTGTACTATTGCCTTTTACACCTTCCAATTATTTCTACTATACTCATTTCACTCACCCAAAAAGTGATTTTTATGTCACACATCTAGTCTGATTTTTATTGCTCTACTTTTTCTAGAATAAACTATTATATCACTCACCTAATATATTTTTAATAATAATCTAAAGCCAAACCAAACGTTTAAGTAATTTTTTTTCTATAAATATAGACATTGTATGTGGTTATGGAATGCAAAGCATGTATTTTATACTCTATATGTTCAATTTTAAGTGTCATACATTATTATATTACAGAGTATTATAAAATTTTTAAAATAAAAATTTAATGTTACAAATAACTTAAAAAGCTTTAAAAAAATAAATATGATATTATATTAATCAAAGTATAATTAGTGCACATATATATTAAATGATATGCACTTTCAAAATGCACTAGGAAAGAATATTAACTAATCCAATGACTTTGTTAACTGTAATCAGATGTCATTAGTTCTTTAGCTCATAATGGACGATTCACAAATCTGTAATTATACATAAAAGTTATTGCTAAACGCTAAAATCAATCTTTTATATTTTGCAATAATGATTAATCAAGTTTATATTATTTATTAATTTGTTGTTTTTATTTTTGCTTTTGTTCTTGTGAGCAATTAATGACTTCTAACAAACAAAGATGCATACTTGTGACAAGAAGTTCTAATATATCATCGAACTAGATGGCTATTCCTAGTCGTACTATAAACTTAATTAAGGGTATTCATTGAAATTAAATATCTTACCTAAGCTATTTATAAATTTTTTTAAAAAAGACAACCATACAATCTAACTTATCCCACATAAAATATACATCACACGAATATATACAAGTCTACCATGAAACTTCAACCCACAACCTCTTAGTTGAAGGGTTCCCCACATACCGTTAGGCCAAAGGCCCTTTAGTTATCTTTTCTTTTTCAATTATAATACCTTAGCAATCGAACTATATTTTTAAACAAAACGATTACAATTTGTTCTTTCTTTGAATGGTAAATTTATACAGATATTGGAAAGTATAGAAGATCCATACCGATTACAATATCTATAAATCGTTCTTGCAGACACTAATTCGTAATATTTAACTAATTAAATTTGATATAGTCAAATCGTACCAAAATTGTGAAATTAGGTATAGTGAAATTATTTCAAATATAAATTGAATATGTAAAATGTAAAAATAGTGTAGAAGCTTTTTTAATTATTGACAAAAATTGCTTTATGATAAAGTGGTTTTGTGACATAACACCCATCCTTTGGCAATGACCTATTGTGATGATCAAATCGGCCTTTTAGAATAGTTGCATGTACATGGTTTGCAATAATTTTCTTACTTTTGTGGAATCATTGCGTATATGGATGTTGGGTGTTTAATAAGTATTGTAATAATTATAATAGATAAATAAATAGTTATTGGAGTTGTTTAATGTTTATTCAATTTAGTTTAAAGTTATAGTGTGTTTGCAATTAAATGCTTAATTCTTTAAGTGATACTATATCTATCTTCGTTTTCATTAAGTTAAACCAAATAAATTTATTAAGAATTATTATTTGATTACTTTGGTGTAAACAAGCACTTAATTAAAGTACTCATTTAATTTTTAACCACACGATCATTTGGAAAAAAAACAAATAAACAAACAAATTAACAAAAACGAAATAAATATAATAATAAATATAATAATAATAATAATAATAATAATAATAATAATAATAATAATAATAATAATAATAATATATAAGAATTTAGCTTTTTAATGTTAGGAGTAGTTTAACAATTTTAATATTTAACATTAACATAATAGTAGCATAGTCTCTTGTTACAATTTTTGTAAGACGTTTCAATTAATAATAGAAATATGATATTTACACCATTGAATTTGATAAATCTATTACAACTGTGCATCACTTGTTTGTATAGTACAGGTACTTATGTACAATTGTGGTTGATTTATTAAATTCATTGGTGAAAATATCACCACACATTTAATAAGCATTGCATGACTCATGTTAATGAAAACAAGATGATATCGCTTTTCTAATAAAATCAAAACCTGTCACGTTTAATACTGTAACAACCTTTTAAATTATTAAAGGAATCGAACATCATCATGATAGTGTAACGAAGTTGTACGTTGCATTTTAATTATCTTATCATATAAACATCAGAGTAAAACAACATGATTTTGGAGTTGTTACATATATTATGATTTTAGAGTTGTACGTTGCATTATATATATATATATATATATATATATATATATATATATATATATATATATATATTATAGACTAGACAAATACCTAAAGTTTATACTCCATATACTTTGGTTAATAAAAGCAAAATTAAACTAACTTGTTTTATTCTTATTATATTATTTATTGTTAAAGGGGAGTGATTCGTACACCACCTAAAATTATCCATACACCACTAATTGTGTTTTACAGTGTTGTACTGTACAACACTGCAATACACAATTAGTTGTGTACGGATAATTTTAGTGGTGTACGAATCACCACCCATTGTTAAAATTAAACAAGTCTGCATCTCAAACTTTTACACCAAAAGACCTTTCTTGTATGCCATATAATTTCATAAACCTCTTTAAAAATAATGGGAGTATAACAATATACATTACATTTTACACAAAAGGGCCAATGTTATCGACATTGAGGCGGTCATTTCAACGATTAGGTTGTGTTCTGTTGAAATATGACTTAAACTTTAAGGGTTTGTTTGGTAAATTTGATTTTGGTATTTGAGTTGGTTTACAATTCGTTAGGATTAGGATTAATAATTTGAGTTTGTTTAGGATTATGTTTAATTATTTTGCTCTATAAACAGAGATCAATAGTTTAGGAATTTTGTACCTTTCGAATTTGATTAGTTTGTTTTGTTAGTTTGAATTTGATTTGCAATTTGAATTTGAAAGCTTCCGCTTCGTATTCGTATTTGGTTTGTTCTACGTATTCGTTCGTTTGGATATATCTCTAACATGTTCAAATTTATGGATGTGACACATTTACATATTCATGGGCAAAAACGGGTTGGGGCTCTTGATTCATGGTGCGCCTGCGAACACAAATGCAACTCGTTGCAAACCTGAACTTTTTGGATCCGATCCGTGACCCACTGGTGTGACCCATGACCCATTACAGTTTACGGAAATGATTCATAAGATCATGCATATATACACCGAAAACGAAAACAAATTTGAGTTGCTTCTAATCGCATATTATTTTAAAAATAGATTCGGAATTAGTTACGATAAAAAAATCAATGATTTGTTTTCTTAATAACAGTAACTAGTAAATCTCTTGGCCGTGCGATTGCACGGCCCATGCTAAGAAATGTTAAAGTCGATTTTCTACGATGTTACATGCATATTTTTTTTAAAGATTCTTGGTTTATCAAAGTGAGAAAGTAATATCACTTTTTGATGAGCTAAAGTGTTCATAAAGAGTAATTACGTTGTGCATTACTTTTTTTTTACAATATAATAATAAATTTGGATGGAGATAGTGAAAGAATTTGCTAAAGAAAAATGTAAAAGGAGTTATAGACTTGTTAAAAAAAATGAATTAAGTTGACATCCATAAACTCTTTATTTTTTTTTCAATTAATAAATATAAATTGAATATGTAAATATATCTTTATATATAGAACTAAGATAAAAGTTTAATATATATATATATATATATATATATATATATTTTTTAAGGAGAAATAATTAATTGAAAAGGAAAATGAAAAAGATATGAATTAAAAGGGTAAATATGTCTTTATTTTTTTCCTAATACTCTAAATAATTTTTGCAATTGAGTTAAGAATTTAGAATAAATAAAAAATAAAATAATTAAAAAAAAAGTTAATAGTGATGAGGTGTCACATTATGGTGAGTTTAGGAAGGTTAGTGTTTTCCTTGTATATATAGTAAGATATGTTCGGCCTATATAGGGTCTCACCATTATCATTTAAAACACATAGAAAACTAATTTTGCTTTCTTTAATACACAATCACACATAGTACTCTCACGATCTCTGCTGCGATTTCACGTACGTGTTAAACTTCAGCAGTACGCTACTTTTGACCGCTGTACATTGGGAAACGCTCGAAAAGACACAAATTCGTTTTAAGTAAATTGTGTTTAACATAAGCTCCGGCTCTCTTTGACGATTCAATTAATTTGTGTTTATTTTCTGCTTTAACTTTATTACTTGAGTTTCGTTTCCCAAGCTTTGCATTCACTCTCCACATATTTTATAGACTCTTACGAATTATGAGTTGGCCTTTAGAATCAAGTCGAACATCTAAAAGAGGCTACTCACAATAAAGACGACATTCTTTTTGCAAAACGTACAATTAACAATTGCTTTTGTTTTATTATAATAGAAATTCTATTATTTTATAATAAATAAATTAATAATTTAGACGGGTAAATTAAGTTCTCATTATATAAAAAATGCTACTTTTAGTCACTCAGCTCGATTTAACATTTTAGTCCTTCAAAGATTACTAGTAATACAACTTTAGCCCCTCTTACAGTCTTTCATCACAGAAAGGGCTCAAAATTTGGAAAGAGACTTGCACTTGCTTTTCATTGGCAGGCAGTGATGAGAAAACAAACGAACAAAACTTTTATAAATTAACCCTCTGGTAGAAAATTGTTGCACTTTAGTCCTTCCAAGGTTTGTGTTTGTTTGACTAACCCCATGTAGATATTTCCACACATACTACCAAAAGTCGAATTCTTTTCCAGAATCTTGCTTTATTTTCCATCTTTGGATTCTTTTTCTCAAAAACCCACTTAATCACTCATACCCACATTATCTAAATTACAATCTGCAAGTCAATAACCATTGATTAGTACCATATAAAGAAAATCATAACATGGACAAAAAAATGTACAAATGTAATGCACAATGTACAAGTCTTTATAGAATAAATGATTATAAGTTTTCTACCTTTAAACAAGCAGGAAATGTGTACAAATTGCTGTTGATGTTGGAAAAAGACTACACCTTACAATGCCCATATCACAACACTAAATCGTGGTTGGCACCAGATCGAAAAATAACGTACTTTTTGCTATTTTCATGTACGTTTAACATGTCCATGATGAGAGAACGTCTCTGTGTACGAATATTTGAACTCTAGAAAATGAAAAGAATAAAAAGAAAAGTTAGCAACTTTAATAACGATACCTTGTTAGTGCAGTGTGTCTAATTGTCTAGATGTAGAAATTTGGATCAACGAGTCATAAAAATCTGATTCACAAAAATGAAAGAATTTATCAAACTGATGAAAAGAAGCAATATGGGAATTCTGCTCTATATATACCAATATCATTAAGAATCATAGCTACAATCTTGAACTTTATCAAACAAGGTCAATTCTCGCAAAATTACCATTTCAACCTCAGGGCTCAGGAAATGGTACTAAAATCATCTAAAAGAGTAATTAAACAAATACCCAAGAAAAAATCCTGCGTAAACTATGAACTATATCATCAAAAACAAGAAAAAGTTTGATTTTTATGGAGAGGTAGCATCAAACAAAACCTCCTCATTGACCATATCATCATCACCATTAGCCATTGTAAAAAAGTCTCCATCTTTATCATCGTCACTAGAGAAGTCCCGCTTCTCAAGCTTTGAATGCGCTGCGATAAAGATCAATTTTTGAGCTTTCTCAATACCGTTTCTTGATTGAGTCCATTTTGACAAAGACCAATTCATTTTGAACCCACATGAAGTAGCATGAAGAAAGATCAACCTCACTGCAACTTTTCTCAAAGAATTGAACTCTGTTAAATAAGTTTCCCAAACAAGCCTACTACTTTGCGGGTTTGCTATTTTCATTTTACCCGTTATGGGATCTCTTTGTTTAAGTTGCACGGCTTGAGCATAAACTGGATCGAGCCCATCTGTACGCCATTTCATAAGCTCCATTAATGCAATGTGAGCTTCTTCACGTGACACGAGCCTTGTAATAAGCTTGTCAACATCCTTTTCTTGCTCGGAAGTCAAGCATTTAAAAGGCGGTAGATACTTCCCGCTTCTATCTCTAATTAAATAAAATGGATCAAGTATAAATGCAGCTGCCCATGCAGGATGATAGTTCTTCTTAAACCTTTTATCAAAAACCGACTCTACATGAATCTCATTCATCTGAAACTTCAAACACCACTCCTTGATTTTCACTCTTAGTTCTTCCCAAAGCGGCAAACATTGCCCAATTCTCGGTCTTTCTTTCTCGATCTCAAGTGACATATCTTTAATTAACTTAACCATCGAATGAACCGCTTCAATTTCCCTCCAAAATTGAGGATTTCGCATTGTTTCCTCAATTTCCCTAGCCATTTGATCCTCCATTGATACTTTATGGTAATTTTCATCAAGTAAAACCAGTTGTAACACTCTTGCTGAGGTTAACATATCTTCCACGATATTAAAAACACGCTCGAATTCAAACTCACTGGCGAATGGGACTTGCAACAATCGGGCTCTACCCGATTCTTGAAACTGATACTTGAGAAAAGAATTCCTAATCTGAGAATTTGTATTAACAAAGTTTGCAACTTTATAACAATTATCAATCACATTCTTAAACAATGGCAATTCCTTGCTAAAATCTTGAATCAAATCATTAACCCCTTGAAACTGACAATAGATATTAACCATCCATTGATGTTGGTTTTCAAGATTCTTTAAAGCTTTTGACTTGAATTTATCAGAAACAATTCCTACACATTGTTGCAAATTATTCCCACAAATCTCCATGATTGTTTCCATTAAAACATCCTCAGCATGATTTGAAAAGACATACCCATTTGCAAAAACACCCCTTCTAAAAACACTTGTTCCATTTGGCAAATTCACAAATAAGTTCACCAACTTTTCACTTTTCTTTGATTTCCATCCATCTGATGAAACTTGAAAGAACATTGCTTCCCGAATTCGAGCTTCGGATTCTGATTTTGCCTTTTGGTACTTGATATCCAACCGTTCTCCGGCAAGTTCCCGGCTGGTCATCGCCGGTAACCCAATTGAGTTCATAAAAGCTTTGAACTTTGGATGAATTAAGCTTGAAAATGAAACTGACCCGCAATTCTCATACATCCAATCTGTTAACAATTCAAGTGATGCATCAATTTGTGGCTTGGTCAACGTTTGACCAGGTGGTGATGTTTTTGGTGATTTTAATTTCTTCACACTATCTTCCAACATTGCTAATGCACCCAAATCATCTTTCCCACCTGACAACTGGTGGTACTGCTGGTGATGCGAAGGGTACAACCCACTATTGCTTACATTAACAATCGCCGGCGCCGGCAATGCAGGTACGGATTCGGGTCGGGTTGGGGTCGGCAAGTGGGTCGGGTATGACCCATCGATTGAAAACCTCGCCGGTTCGATCATGGTGATCGGAGCAACGGAGTGAGCGGCGGCGGTCCTGTTCCGGCCGCCGGAGCTCCGTTTCCGGTGGTTTTGTGGAGAAGAAGAAGACGACGGAGATGATAAATTCATGATTCCGGTTGGGGAGATTGAGGAAATCGGTTTTGGGTTTGAATCAGTGATAAAATTGGGGCATGTACCTCGTTTAAGATGCTCGGAAGCTGTTCTTGATGGATTTGAAGCAGAGAAAACAGCGCCACATAAACAACACCGGAGTTTCACGGCTTTCGGTAAACCAGTGTCGGGATTATGAACAAGGATGGGTTCTAAATGTGACCAGTACCATGCTCCTTTCCCTTTTATTGCTTTTGTACGGACCATTATCAACCCTTCGTATCGTTTATTCAAAGTTTTGACCGCCGTTGATTCTGTTGACTCCGGTGGAGGAACCGACGGTGGTGATGTGGGTGGTGGTGGAGATTGTTGGGTGTTGACTGTACTGGTGGCCGTCGCCATTTTTAACCGGTAAAGTTTCAAGCTTTGTATATTCCGGTGATGTTTCAAGGTTTCTTGATTCCCGGCGAAGTTTTTTAAATTTAGAAGAAAAGATCACCAAAATGAAGAAATTAATATATGGGTATGAGTGAAAATGGTTTGTTAAGGAGGAGTGTGCTTGTAAAATTGAATCTTTTGTTTATTTTTTGGCATTATTTTAGTTTGGGTTGAGATGTTTATATGGAAAGGGACGGTGGCCGGAGTTCAAAGAAGTGACGGTGGTTCATGGTGGCTCCGGGAGTTGGAAGTGGGTTGTTTAGGAATTTTGATGTAGTTGTTGAGAGGAAGTTTGTTTGTGTTTAGAAGAGAGAGATAGTGGGAAGGGGGGAGTGTGAGGAGTCAAATAAGGGTTGGTTTTTTGTTTTGTTTATACTTGTTTTAGGACACATTTTAATCTACTTCCTCAATTTTGGGTACTTTTTTATTATATTTAATTTTGGATACACGATAATCTACGTATTTGTTTCGAGTTAAATGGACATTATTTGTGCAACACATAATTTATTTTGGGTAGAAAAGGTGTAGTACATACGGTAAAATGAGTTGTAGCTTTTCATGTAATGTGAGTTGGTCAACAATATCAAATAAACACAATTTAACCTTTGTTGAGAAGTTAGTGCAATATTCATGCACATCAATAATAATTTTTCAATAGATGACTTTTCTAACTTCGTACAACGTTCCAATAATTCAATGTACATCACATTCTACTATTACATATCGAGTCTTTTTTTGTTTTGTTTTCGAAAAGCAAAAATATATATAAAAACTCCAAAGGTTGCAAGAAGCTAGATGAAGCAATAGAGGGACATACCAAGAAAATAACAATAAAACCCCCCGGAAAACAAACAAAATATTGAGTTTTGTTCACGATTAATAGTATCTTTAAAAGTGTTTTAAATAAATTTAAGCATGTGTAAAGTATTTATTTCAATTAAAATTAAAGAAATCAACCAAATTTCAGGGTGAACATTGCATTTATTTTGATGCGAATACAAATATTCGTTCATGTATGAAAATAGTTATAGATACTATCATTATCATTTATCTAAGTCAAACTTCATCTGTCTCATTTTTATTTTTATTGTCTCTTTTTTATAATATATATATATATATATATATATATATATATATATATATATATCCTCACAACGAGGCTCGAACGTTCACCCCCAATTAGAAGTTCCATTATGGGAAAAACTCCTTACCACTGGACCAAGACACCAATGGATTTCCTTGAGGAAGAATACCCAAATCCAATACCCCTTTGCAGGGATTGAACCTGGGACAAGTCCCCCCCAAAGACTCAGGAGAATCTTTGGTGGCCAACTCCGCTAGACGGTATTGGTTACTTATTGGGAATTAACTTGCAAAAACAAATAGATTTAAATATTTAAAATGTAACAAAAATAAATATGTAATGATCGAATAAAATATGAAATGGAATAATCCTAAGAGCCAAAATAATATTCATTAATATCTAATTACAATCATTTAGGCATGCAAAATATACGAATCAACATTTTATTAGCGTGAATAAATAACTAATTATACATAGTTAGAATATATCATATATGATGTCAGGAAAGTATCGTCACACTTATGTCATCAAGAATTCATTTTACTAGTCATGATGTCATCAACCATCATTCCTCCTAAATTTTGATGATTTTGATTTCAGTGTTGAATTAGGTCGAAATTCTCATGATCACTCAAAACCGACCCAACGATCAAGATTCATCGCCTCACCATGTGCCCTGCCGATCTTAGGCCTTTCGAGACCGTTTAGGTCCCGAAAATTGTAAAGAAAACTCAAATAACTCTTATATTGAATCAAACTCTCAATCTGAACAAACAATCACACACCAAAGTTCTCTCAAGTCTATTATAGACACAAGAGTCTCAGAAACTAGTATAAGAACTGATTACAGAACAAAAATAAACAAAAGGATCACTCCAACAAGATGATGAAGGATCAAGAACACAGAAACCCTAATCGTCGTTTGAGAGAGAAAAGTAATATCGATAATAACAAAAATGAGATAAAAAAAATAATAATTCTCAGGAATTATTTTTATATATCTGAAAGTTATAAACAAACTTTCACTCCAGCCCTTGAACCTTTGAACCTTGACACTTCAGCACCTTCTACTTTGACCAATGTGCACAGCTCCATCTTTCATGCATTTCCTTGCAACCATGGTCCAAAGTCTTTTTTCATCAAAACCTTTTAACACCAAACAAAGCAAGTTAACACAATTAAACACATTTCAGATTTAGATTGAACTTTTAACATCCCCCCTCAATCTAAACCTGAAATAAATCTTTAAGTTTAAGTTTTTCACATAAAAAAGAATGTTGACCAGAGGTCAACCCCTTTGTAAAAATGTCTGCCACTTGGTTTTCTGATTCTATTTGTACAATCTCAATAGAACCAGATGCACATTTTTCTCTAACAATATGCAAATCAATCTCAAAATGTTTTGTTCTTTCATGAAATACTGGATTAGCAGCAATTAGAATTGCACCCCTATTATCACAGTATAACTTAACAGGTAAAGTAGGTTTGATTTGCAAATCATTAAGAATATTTAAAATCCACAGAACCTCACAAGTAGCAGCAGCCATAGCTCTGTATTCAGATTCAGTAGATGATCTGGATACAGTAGCTTGCTTTTTGCTTTTCCAGGAAATAAGAAAACCAGTAACATTCTGTTGTGGTGTATATACACAAGAAGTTTGATGAATTATTCCATTTTTAACACAAAAGGTTTTCATTTGATTATTAACAAATTCACTTCCATTATCACTTCTGATAACTTTAATTCTTTTGTTAAACTGTGTGCTTATAATATTAACAAAAATATTCAAGTTTTCAAAAACTTCATCTTTAGACTTAAGCATATACAACCACACAGCCCTGGAATAATCATCTACCACAGTCAAAAAATACCTAAAACCTTCCCTGCTAACCACTCTATAAGGTCCCCACAAATCCAAATGAATTAATTCTCCAAGTTCTTTTGATTTATGTTCACTAAACGGAAAAGGTTCTCTAGTTTGCTTTGCCTTATGGCAAATTTCACATGGAGTATCAATATTTGAGTCATTAAGTTGAAGCTTATCTTTCAAAACCATTAAAACTTGATTTGCAGGATGACCAAGTCTAGAGTGCCATAGCATACTAGACTCATTACAGAATACAGAATTATTAACAAGAGAATGAATCACCTAAACTGTTATCAAACACATAAAGACCACCAACCACACTACCAGTCCCCAGGCAGATTCTTGACTTCAAATCCTGAATATAACATTTTTCCTCATCAAACCCAACAAACAATTTACTATCCTTGGTTACTCTATTTACAGATAACAAACTTACACAGTACCCTGGGACAACAAGAACATCATACAAAGTTATTTTATTATTTAACTTAAGATTTCCAATTTTCCTTATTATAGCTTCAGTACCATTTGGATGTGAAACTTTAAGATTTAAATTTGAAATATCAACCACATTATCTAATTCCTTTTCAGAAACAGTCATATGATGATTTGCTCCACTATCAATGATCCACCCTTGATTAGAATTGACATCACTATGAAAATTAAAAATTTTATTAAAATTTTCATTGAAAAATACATTAGAATTCATAATGATACCTGCCATACTGGCATGAGCATTCACAGTTTTAGAAGAACCAGATCCAGATGGATTCTCACCCAACAAACTCATTAATTTTACCATCTGTTCATTTGAAAGAGATAAAGGAGTAGAAGAACTTGAAGAATTATTAGAAGAGGAAGAAGCAGAAGAAGAATTATTATTGGAGGAAGAAGTAGAAACATTTTCAGACACAGCATTATGAGAATTATAGGTTTTTGAGTTGTTTTGATTAAAAGGTTTTTTATACCCTGGAGGATAACCTATAACTTCAAAACACCTGTCAACAGTATGACCAATTTTGGAACATTTTGAACACTTAAAATTTGGATTTGGACCTCTGTTCATGTTGTTGTTATTATTATTGAAATTTCCAGTCCTGTTGTTATTACCAAATGACCTGTTATTATTACTGTCTGAGACACAAAAGCAGATGCATGTTCCTTTTTAACATTTTCTCCTAAAGACACACATCTATGTGATTCTTCCCTAGAAATAATAGCATAAGCACTTTTAACATCAGGTATTGGTTCTCTTGATAAAATATTACTTCTTGCAGACATGTAAACATCATCCAACCCCATTAAAAATTGCATAAGTCTCATCATTTTGTTGTGATTTAAAAAAACATTTGCAGCAGCACAAGTACAGTTAGGCAATTGGACTAATGCATCATACTGTTCCCATAAGGCATTAAGTTTATGATAATAATCAGCAAGAGAAGAACCATTTTGTTTCAAAGAATTGATTTTATTGTGTAGATTAAAAACAATTGAACCATCAATTTTATCATAAGTTTCTTTTAGTTTATTCCAAACAGTAGCAGCTATTTGAGAAAAAATTTGACCATTATAAAGTTCTTCAGAAATAGAACTTAATATCCATGACAGGACCACAGTGTTGCATCTGTCCCACTGCTTAGCAAGTACCTCATTTGTAAGACTTTTTTCAACAGAACCATCAATAAATCCAATTTTATTTTTTGTTCCCAAAGCAATTAACATAGTCCTACTCCACACATTATAATTTTCAGTTCCTTTCAATTTAGTTGTAATAAAAGGTGTACCAGTTGTGGTGTCACTAGCATGTAAGTACAAAGGATCACCAAAATCAATCTTACTAATCAAAGTAACAGCATTATCATCAGCCATGTCTCCACCAAATAAACCAAGCATATATTCAACAAACAAGCAAAGAAAGAATGGTATCACAGATAGCAACAACCAATATATATTATCTGATCAGATAATATTTCAACAATCATCAGAAAGTAAATATAAAACATAAACCGATAATTATCTGCAACCAGATAATTATGGAAAATAAACCTATAGATTTATTTGACCTTAAGAACAGGATTCCAAGTCACTCTTAGGGTGACCGGTCAAGTTCAGTCAAAATCAATCTCTCTTCTACCAAAGAAGGATTAGTATAACAGAAAACAATCAACACACAAAGATTGATAAACACTTAATACACTTAAGCAGAGATAATCAATTCAAACCTCTTAACAAATAATCAGATCGTAAACAGAAAATAAAGAAAGTTCAGAGTTAAGAATTATATCACCAGATAAGCAAGCACAGCGGAAATATCCACAGAAGATCAGAAGAATTAGGGCTTCAATAAACCCTAGCCGTCACGAACAGAAAAAGAAGAATTAGGGTTTCAGCAAACCCTAGCCGTCACGAACAGAAAATTAGGATTTTATCAAACCCTAGCCGTCAGAACGATGAATTAGGGTTTCAAAAGAAATACGCCCTAATTAATCGTGAGAAAAAAACACCAGATCTTGAATCAAGCCGAACGATATTCAGAAATTAAGGTTTTTATCGAAAAACCCCTTTAAGAACAAAAAACTCCAGAAAATCAGATCTGAACACAAGGATAGATTATCGATCCTTGCTCTGATACCATGTAAAGAAAACTCAAATAACTCTTATATTGAATCAAACTCTCAATCTGAACAAACAATCACACACCAAAGTTCTCTCAAGTCTATTATAGACACAAGAGTCTCAGAAACTAGTATAAGAACTGATTACAGAACAAAAATAAACAAAAGGATCACTCCAACAAGATGATGAAGGATCAAGAACACAGAAACCCTAATCGTCGTTTGAGAGAGAAAAGTAATATCGATAATAACAAAAATGAGATAAAAAAAATAATAATTCTCAGGAATTATTTTTATATATCTGAAAGTTATAAACAAACTTTCACTCCAGCCCTTGAACCTTTGAACCTTGACACTTCAACACCTTCTACTTTGACCAATGTGCACAACTCCATCTTTCATGCATTTCCTTGCAACCATGGTCCAAAGTCTTTTTTCATCAAAACCTTTTAACACCAAACAAAGCAAGTTAACACAATTAAACACATTTCAGATTTAGATTGAACTTTTAACAAAAATGCCGTTTTAATGATTTACGTGATTCGTGTTGGACTTTATTTACGATTTGCACTTTGTTGTCTTAATCCGTTTTGGATGAGTTTTGTTTAGCTTCATTCCCAAAGTATTTAAACACTTTTTGGGTTAGGGGTTAGCCACTTTTCATTTTCTGAATAATATAATTTTCGTGAACACAACTAGGGGTTCTGAATTATCTTAGGGTGTGTTTGGTAACAACGGGCTGGAGCCTGTGGCTGGAGCTTGGGGCTGGAGCTAGGGCTTGAGCTTCTTTTCACAAGCCACTTCAAAGAACTTCTTGTTTAGGAGCTTCTGGGGGCTTATTTTTTCAAGAAGCCCCACTTTTCTTATGTTGTCAAATAAGGCTTATAGCCGGGGCTTATAAAAAATAGAAACTCATGCCCCAAAAGCCCCTAGAAGCCCGTCATCCAAACATACGCTTAGTTCTTAAATTCATGTTTGATTTGCAAAAGAGTTCAATCGTATAATTGTATATCCTAGAGCAATGTTTTAAAGCCCGGGTTTTTAGTCGACCCGGAAAAGTGTTAATTTCTAGTCGGACCGGTTGGGTCGGAAGGTCGGACCGGAGTTAATAATAATATACGGTAGTACTATTTAGTAATTTTTTTTATTTTTTATAATTATAATTATTAGTTATATCATGTATAATAATTATATTCCATAGAGTAATAAAAAGTGATGACACATCGATTCCTTTGTTATTCTTGGAATACACATCAATATAATAATTATATAATCCATAAAGTAATAAATGATGATGACACATTAGTCGAAAAATTGAAATACACAAACAATTAATATTCCCTAATCATAAATGATTAAATGTACATAGAAATTGTAAAAAAAAAAGAAAAAACATGAACCCGGGTCAATGCACCGGTCCGGGTCCCGGTCCGACCGACCGTGTCAACCGGGTTGTTGACTAGTCAACATATTGAAAAACTCAGGTTTTTTTGGCCCGAAAATCTTTAAAAATGAGGTCTGATCGGTTCAACCGGACCGATCGAACCGGGTCTTAAAACACTGTCCTAGAGATTGATATAAAGAAGGTTTATTTATATATATTTGATATATGATGGAAACGTTACAACAAAAAGAACATTTTCATTTTATTTTACACACACCCATTTTGGACACAAAATTGGAAAAAGATTTTGACAATATATTTGATGGTACATATTTTTGTGGTGGGCTCAAGAATCTCTCAACCATTAGTTTTTTCACGTGGAGACTGTTGATTTCTATAAATATTAATACCACACTTTTCTTTATTTGTCCTTCGCATTTTTTATCAAGTAAACTCGTGATTTTTAACTAGAGAAAATGAATTCATATCTTTATTTATTTTTTATTTTTTTTAGAAAGAAAATAAATACATACATTTCATCAAAAATACATGTCTATTCTTGAACTTGAACTCATTATTTTTTACTTGATGGGTCATATCTTTATAACATGAGGGATTTTAACAACCGAATTCAATTTTATACTGTAACCTAGAACTTTATATCTTCACACATGAAAGAATTTGCAAAAAAAATCATAAAAAGGATAACCAAGGAAAGATCACATCATCATCTACTTAGAATATAGTAATTAAATATATAGGTTTCCTTCTTAAAACTAAAGTGTGTGAACGAATAATATTTTAATTTAAATCATTTTAACATGACTTGGGGTATTTCATTTATATTAGTGTTTGGATGATGGGTGAATGTCTTAATTATTTTTAGAAAGTTTTGTATTGTATTATATATGTTACATCCGTCTCATGCAAAATGTCATGTTTCAACAAATCAAAAAATACTTTAGTAAGTGGACATGTTATTTGATTGATGAATAGTGTAATCGGTAAAGAATTAAAAAGCCGTGTTCAAAGTCAAAATGAACACTTAACTGGAACGATGAAGTAACTAGTTAGAATATAAAATTATGATTTGTGTTTTCCCATTTGATGTGCGTTTAAATCAAATCATAAGCTAATCAATGTTTTCTTAAATTAGGAATGCTTCAAAGCTTTAAGATGCTTATAGTTATCAACATCCTGTATTAGTTTTTCATGCATATTTAAATTGATTGATAATAATAACTAATCCTAAGAATCATAACAGATTGTACATTTCAAACACGTATTGCCGGTTAAACTTATCGTATTATTTGTTTAAAAAGTAAAACATTATAAACAATTAAGCTTACATGTTATTATAATTTTATTGTTATGATTTTCCATCTATCAAATCCATATCCATATTTATTATTATAAAAATATTGATATTTATATAATGTACGATTTCGTATATGATAAGCAATGCTAGTTAAATACTTAAATCAATGATTTATTATTATTATGTACGAATATGATATACGATGTAACAAAAAATGAGCTATGGTCCACCATTTATTTTCGGATTTGAACTCCCATTGGTTAGTAAAATTGAGGTTGCCAGCAAATCAATACTTCTATAACAATTTTGTGCTTAAATGACACTCCGTAATAATCATTTATAATTTTAGTTCTAAAATTGAATGTCCATTAAAAACATTAGAATTATAATTTAATTGTTGTCCTTTAATATTTAATGTGGTCTTGTGAAATGTACATACAATAATAAGGACATGATAAGGGTACACTAGAGATTTAATAAATACTTTAATTACAAGTTAATTAGTACTTGGACCTTTATTAATTGCATTTTCTAATTTGATTAAACAACCTAACTTTTAACTCCTAATAATTTATGAAGTCAACAACGAGCTAATATGTAATGATCGGCCTTAAATATACGCAGACATGTTTGGGAGTATTTACTTATTTATATTCAGGTTCATAAAAAAATAATTAGGAATCAAAGTTTGTCTATGCTTTTTAAGAATTAAACATACTTGAATAATGATATAATAAAAAGATAGGAGATCACCCCTTCTCCCGAATTACGGGGTCATTTTGCTATGTTTACTTAGAAAAACGTAAAACCGTACCCGATTTATATATTAGTTGAGTATTTTTCGCTCTTTTATCTTATTAGATTAAGAGTGGTGATTTATACACTACCAACTTTTAGCCATACACCACTAGTTATGCTTTAAACTGTCATACTGTATTACAACTGATGTATATTAGTGGTGTATGGTTAAAAGTTAGTGATGTATGATTAAAAGTTGATGGTGTACAAATCAACACTCATTAGACTAATTTTGCATGTGTCATGCTTACAGTGTTAGATCTAATTTTTAAATATCTTTTACTCCGTATAATTTTAGGTGAAGATATAATAAACAGAAGAAGATAAACGTCAAGCAAATGAAAAAACTCATGAATCAACCTTTGGAGTTTGGGCTTCTTGTTTTAGCCCATCCCTGAGGCCCAATTTTTTTTAAAATAACTTCCAATGTAGAGGCAGATTTTTTTCCTTCCTTTTTATTACAAATATTAATTTTAATGTTTTTTCAGGATATAACTTTCAACATTCCCATAAAATTAAAATGGTAGGTTTGAACTTTTTCCAAAACTTCCTAGAAGTGAGTGGTAAAACTTGGTACGAAACTCTACTATTTAACTTTACTCTGTAAAGTCATTAATTACTACGTCCGTCTCAAAATTATTGTCTACTAACAAAAAACACACAGTTTAATAAAAGTGGACCACAACACTTTTCAACCACTCACTAAGTCTCTTTTTATTGGTTGAAATGAGAAGTGAACAATTATTTTGGAACATAAAAAAAAAGATGGGCTATAATTTTGGGACGGAAATCGTAGGAAGTAACATTTGAGTTTATTTATCTTAATCCAGAACCAAAAGTAGGTAAGCACAAGGCCCATAATTTCTCATCTCAGCCCCATTACCCAGGCCAAAGGCCCAACTATAATTAGATTAGTTCCTTGGCGCTAGTTTGCTACTTTGCTTAATTCATAGTGTTAAATCTCATCTCTAAAGCAGCGTATTATCCCGTACGTGCCATATTAGCCATTGTACTTACTTGTTATGTCTAAGTCATTAAATTTTTTTGTAGAGTTTGGAATAATTATACAATGGTGAGCCGAGTATCAAAAACGTTAAAGTAGAATCGAGACCCTCTTATGTTGAACCTAACATGACAACGCGACCGAAGAAATACACGAAATGATACTTTACAGTTTATCACATGGAAGAAACCAAAGAACTTAAAGAAGTGGTATAAGCGTATAACCACTCTACAGAATACCCCTTATAGTTGCTAAAATACACCAAGACCACCCCCATTTTATTTTTATTTTTAAAAAAAACTTAATTATATTTTATTTCATTAATGGATTTGCTACAACAACAATACTAATCCCCGATCACCTTGATCCAATTCTCCACACGTTTCTGTCTTTAATCTTACCAATCCACGTATATCTACCGGAAAATCTCAACAGCCTGCCGGAGAAACACAACATTGACAATTCACCTGCCGGATGTTTCTGTATTTTCCGGCTCTTTGGCCATCACATTTTCACATCTTGATCACAAATTGTCTGGCCATTGCTCCAAGTTTCACACATACATGTTTGTATAACACCTTATTCATCAGTTATGATATTTAGCATAAATTTATAAGAAAAATATATCTTAAGGAATTGAGATGTGGAATACTCTTACATGGCTACTATTATTCTTTATCCTCATAGCCATCCTTGTTATTGTTGTTTATCAGGTAAATCTGCAATTACTATTTTATCAAATCACAGTTATCTAATCTGCAATCTTTCAGTATGTTTTACACGTGTACGTTTTTGTTTACCGTTACATTTTCTCAATCATTAATTGTTAACTGTGAAATTAGGGTTCATGCATACAAGTTATTATAGCTTATTACTTCACTTATACTCAATTTTGTACATGCGTGCATATATATTATCCATGTTTTGTTGTCTAAAAAACTCTGATGTATACTATTTCTATTTTGTTGCAGCTTGTATGTTTTGCAGATCTAGAGTTTGATTACATTAATCCATATGACTCTGCATATCGGATAAACAATATGATCTTACCAGAATTTATCGCACAAGGCGTTTTATGTGCGTTGTATCTTGTTACAGGGCATTGGATGATGTTTATTTTGTCTGCGCCATACCTCTACTACAATAAGAATTTGTAAGTAGTCTCCATTTCATACACCCTACTCTTCGCGCGCCACAAAATTTACAAAAGTACATATGCTTGGAACAACTTCAATTGATTTTGTCACTTAAAGTATATTAATTTGGATCGAGCACTATCATACACTAATTACTTATATATAGCTAGTGACTCGATATATCGAATAGTTGGTATGATTCTTTAATTATGCGGTGTTTCTTATTAATTATTGTTAGGTATAGTCGGAGACAGCACCTTGTTGATGTTACAGAAATCTTCAATCAACTCAATGGCGCAAAGAAGCAACGGCTTTTCAAAACTGGTTATCTTGTTTTCCTTCTATTCATCACCTTATTTTGGTAAGTTCAGAATATCAAAATACTGCATTTCTAGTTTATTCTGGTTTATTGGTCAAAATATGTAACAGTCTAAAGTTAAACTTATAGGTTGATTTCAGTGAATTATATATGTACCGATTTTATGAGTAGAAACAACAATTGAAAGATCTCGATCAGAACATAGAAAAAAGTATATACTGTATTAATTTTCAGAATAGTAACATGTATAGAACATTGGGCGCTCTCTAATGTACACTATTTGGCTTATTGTAGGATGATCTATAATGCATTGGAAGAAGATGAAATGTAGACCATGGATGCACCATAACACCATTCGCAATGGTGCAGTCCATCATAGGACGTTCTGGGTGCCACATCAGCGTCGACGCCCAGTCAGCACGTGCAGTGGTAAACCCAGAACGCCTCATCATCCCCCCTTGGCCCCACAATTTTCTTTTAATTTTGATTTTTTTTAAAAAAGAAACTAATTTCTTTTTAATTAAACTAAACTACAATTTATTAACTTAAACAAATACATTTCATTAACTTAAATAAAAATACAATATAAAATAATTAAACAAACCAAATACATTTCATTAACTTAAATAAAAATACAATACAATACTTAAACACACCACACTAAAACTAAAATAAAAGTTCAAACTACAATGCGAGACAGTTACAAATAAAATAATACAATACAATAATCAAGCCGGAGGCAAAGGTAGGCTGCGGAAGTTAGGTGGAAGCGTTCAAATGTGCTCGGTGAGATCGTAATGCAATTGGTCATGCACTTGTTTGTCACGTATTTCCTTTATTTGCGCTTCTCTATCTTTCAAACGTTGCCTAAAATCCCGACGACGCCGGTTAGCAGGATGATCAATCATCTCTTGTTCGATTGCAGAAATCAAAAAACCATTATCTTCTTAGATCATGTTATGCAATATGACACAAGTGTACAATTGTCTTCGCAACTTTTTCACACTCATAGCTCGTCCCGCATCTTTAAAATTATAAACCTGCCTTGAAGTACATCGAATGCCCGTTCGACATCTTTTCTTGCACTTTCTTGAAACCTCTTGAACTTGGCCCGTTTCTCATCAGTAGGAGAGTGATAGGCTTTCATAAGTGTACACCAATCCGGATAAATACCATCGGCTAGATAATACCCTTTTGTGTAGTGATGTCCATTGACATCAAAGGATGCGGGTGGACCGGTATCATTTTTGATGGAATCAAACAACGGAGACGCGTTTAAAACATTAACATCGTTGTTTGAACCCGCCATGCCAAAAAATGCATGCCATATCCACATATCATATGAAGCAACCACTTCAAACATAATGGTCGGGTGCCCATGATCACCCCTAGTGTACTGACCTTTCCATGCATTGGGACAATTTTCCATTGCCAATGCATACAGTCAATGGACCCAAGCATTCCCTTAAAACCATGTATCTGCTCGTGTCCTCTATAAAGCCGAGCAATATCATTGGCAGTCGGCTTCCTCAAATACTCTCGAGAGTATAAGTCGAATATACACTTACAAAAGTTGTTAACGCAGTCATTTGACGTGCGTTCACCCATTTGTAAGTATTCATCGAATATATCGCCGGACATTCCATATGCCAATTGGTGTATGGCGGCGGTGCACTTTTGTAGCGTGCTAAAACCAAGCCGACCAAGTGCATCCGGCTTTTGTTTAAAATAAATAAAGTGACCGGGAATAGGTTAAATAGAGTATTCGGATATACCTTCGACGATTTTCGGCAAAATAATTCCTGACGCATACGAAAACGGCGTTTAAACAAGTTTGCCGGATACTTTGGGGTTTCAGAAAAATAGTCGTTCCACAATCGATCTTGAGCACCTTCGCGATCTCTTTCAATATAGATCCGATTCTGGGGTGGTCTCGAACTAGAACTAGCCTTGGCTTCATTGTTTTCTTCTTCGTCCCAAGCTTGTAGAACTTGCAAAAGAAGTTCTTCTTCCGAATCCGATTCCAAAATAAAATTTAGTGAAGCCATTTTTGAATTTGGTAAGAATTGAGAGAAATTTGGATGAATTTGGTGTGTGAAAAATGATAAATGGAGTATGTATATAGAGATGGGAAAAAAATAAAAAAAAAAATATTTTTTAAAACTAGCCGTTGCTTCCAACGGTTAATTTTTTCCCCCCTTAACGGCTATTATTTTAAAAACAATTTTTTTTATTATGTTTCAAACGGTCATAAAGGAAAAAAAAATTAAATAATCGGTGGGCCCCACCACCACGCCACCATGCAGCCCCGTGCTCCACCGCTCGACGCCCCCAGAACGCTCCGTTGCCGGCGTTCTGGGGCGTTCTGAGGCTCCAAATCAGCCACAACGCCTGCGTTGCAGGTGGTCTAAGTGCAGCATAGTTCGCAGAAGCTCGTGATCTTGGTTTTTGGGTGACTCAGAATGTAATACAGAATTTTAAAGTGTAAATTTATATTTTGCGGTGTCTTATATATATGCGTGTTATGTGACTTATACGAATTTACTTATTTAGGCTGTTAATCAATTAGATTCATTCCTGTGATCAATAGAGTACCTGCACGCCAAAAACTACTTACAAGTTGAACAATATGGAAGAACAGCTCAGCAATCAAATACTGGCCTGAAATTCAGATTACAATAGATCGATATCAGATTAATTGGTCTGTTGTTCTGTGCAAGTAAAACGCTTAAGATGACAAAAGCATACTTAAGATACATATGTATTATTACATTTTTTACAGTACAAAAACCTGTAAACTAAAAATATCCCTGGATCAAAAACTAAGGGATATATTGTTACACTGCAAAAGGTGAACATATTGAACTGTAAATTTAACACTAATCTCACAATCAAAAACTAGGAGACCAATATTTTACATGTCAAGTTTATATATACTATACTACAGTATAAAATAAAGGATATGACTTCAAAACTTCATATGAGTGTTCTTCTTCTTCATCATCCTTTTTTCTTTTCTTTTTTTTGTTTGAAAATGGTTCATATGAATTTCTTGAAGCTTGGACCATACAAATTAAAGAATAATACTCAAATTCTCCATCAAACGAACAACAAACAACGATGATATAATTTGTACTTTCATTTGCTATACATCCGATCCCGATCCCGCTCCATCTCTTCCCTCCATCTTACTCTTCGCAGTTCAATAAATTCTCTACTTCTTCTTTCAAGATCATCATCTACTTGCTGACTCAACCCATCTTCATCATCTTCAACACCACCGGGTGCATTCATGGACGTATCACCACCACCACCGAGTACACTCTTGTTTCCACCACCACCACCATCATCATCATCATCGTCGACATCTTCATCATCATCATCATCATCTATACGGTTACCAACCTCGTTTTCAACTTCATCATCCTCGGACGCAAAATAGCTTACTAATACCTCAAATAACAGATCACCGCTAGACGAATTTGAGCTTCTATTAATAACAATGCTTAAAGCAGTGTTAAAGGTCAAGAACACGAGAAATCGCCATCCGGAAACACCAAAAATCAAGAGAAATGAAAGACAAGCAATTAAACACAAAACAAGTAATGAAATTATGTATACCATATATTTTTCACTCCTTTCGATTTGTTAGTATAACTTAAGCATGATCACTAATGGTGTGGTGTTAAATTCTTATATAAGTTGGTTTGGTAGCTTGACCCACAAGGTACTATAGTCGATCATTTTCATGGAAATTTATTTTACGTGTGAATATTTTTGAAAGATTAGAATATACTAATCATGCATATACCAAGTACTTTCGTGAGCTTTAATTAATTAAATAAATGTATATCACTTAACTTTATATATTGTATTTTCCCACGTGTTCTATAATTGTTACATTATATTATATATAACTATATATATATATATATAGGAAGTATTATATTGTATTAGTAAGGTACCTTTGCAATACTAAATTGAGAAGGCATATAAACAATAAAGTGGAATAATTTTATAAAAAATTGTGTTGATCGTGATTTGTTTTTTTTATATTGTGATTAATTTATTTGGTATTTTGGGAAAGTTGTGCTAGTAGTAGGAATTAGGTAAATAGAGAATTATATTGGAGGATGAGTAGTTTTGAACTTTGATTATTTTTAAGAATTGTAAGATTCCAGTAGAAGAGAATATTTATTTAGAGTATGCCCAATGTAAAAAGCTTTACAAAGCTTTTTTTCTTAGACACATCATCAAATTTTAAAAATGCTTCAGAATTTTTTTTATCTCCAATGAAAAAGGTTTTTGGGAAGCTTTTCTTTTGAATCCTACACAAAATTTGGTGAAAAAACTTTTGCTCAAAAGCTTGAGATATGTCAAGCTTTACAAAATAAAAGTTTTTACCCCAATAATAAAAAAAACTTTTCAAAAGCCTTTTTGCGTAAAAAAGTTTTTAAAAAAGCTATCATTGGAGATGCTCTTAGTATATGCAATAGGCAACATATTGTATATATGGTATTAAATCAAGTTAAAGCTTTTGTTTATATAAAAGTTGTTATACAAATAGTGTTTATATGTCGCTTAATATAATTACTACGTAATAACTAAATACAAAGTAGCAATTGGCATATGGAGCTCTATTTCGAAGTGGTGGAATGTATAATTTTCCTATCAAGCTCTCTTCTTACGGAGCTCTGTGATCGGTTTGTTGATATCATAAAAGATATCTACAAGTAGGGTGTTGATATTTACACCATTCAAATTGATAAATCCATCACAACTATGCATTAACAAGTTATACTGTACAATCTGTTTATAAATGATATGATATAGATTACATAAATGAATAGTTACTTTTCATCATTGACTTACATCACGTACATATACAAATGAAAAAGAGAAAATACAGGAGAGAATAAAGGTGATACAACCAACTCTCATCTAACTATAACAAACTTTACTTTAATCTATCTATTATCTACAGATTTAAATATAACAAATAATTTGAATATCTCGGATATTACTTAACATTCCCCCGCAAGATGGACGATCGCGAGATTAGACCAATCTTGGAATTTAATAACTGGAACCGTGGTCTTAATAATGGTTTTGTGAGAACGTCCGCAAGTTGATCATCACCCGATACATGTGTAACCCGTAATGAACCATGTTGTACCTTTTCACGTACGAAATGAAAATCTAAGGCTAGATGCTTCATTCGAGTGTGAAAAACTGGATTTGCTGAGTAAGTAGTGGCACTTAAGTTATCACAATATATGGTAGGGGCTGTAGACATGTGATAACCGAGCTCATGAAGAAGATTTGCAAGCCATTGAACTTCAGTTGTAGCGGATGCTACTGCTCGAAACTCAGCTTCTGTTGTACTTCTTGCTAAAGTACTTTGACGTTTTGAGTTCCATGCTATCGGATTAGACCCAAGAAAAACTAGATAGCCGGTTGTGCTGCGATATGAGTCTTTGTCACCAGCCCAGTCAGCATCAGTGAAAGCATGTAAGTTAAGAGTGGAACCTTTACGTAGTAGAAGTCCAGTAGAAATTGTGCCTTGGAGATAACGAAGTAAGCGTTTGAGTGCTGACCAATGTTGAAAAGTGGGAGCATGCATGAATTGAGAGAGCTTATTTACAGTAAATGCGACGTCAGGTCTGGTGAGAGATAGATATTGTAAAGCTCCTACTATGGTGCGATAGCGTTTGAGCCGCTGGTTGATGGAGTCCGGTGGTCGGTATTTGTTGTGCCAAAGATAACTCATGGTTAATGAGTTTTTCATGCAACTCGTTGAACGTGATTACGGTATCTCTAGCATTGATGACATCAAGGATGGGTTTATATTGGGAGTGATCGAGACCATCAAGAATGGTGTCGATAATGTCTTCGTTGTCCAACTTCTTCCCAAGGATTGCTAGTTCATCGGTGATAGTTTTAATTTGTCGCATGTAGTCGGAAACAGATTGTGTTGGGAGTTTAGTAGTTTGTTTTAGTCTGTGTTTGAGCTGTTTGATGTGACCTCTACTTGGAGAGGCATATGTTTTCTCCAAGATTTCCCAAGCTTCACGAGAAGATTTTGCTCCCTGAATCAAAGGAACAATTGTTTCCGAAAGGCTTCCAACTAATGCACCAAAAATTAATCTGTCTTGGCGGAACCATTGCGGATAATCAGCATGTGGGACTGAGTTTCCTTCTCCATTAACCGTAGGTAATGGCATAGGATGAGAGCCGTCAACGAATTTGAAGAGATCAAGACCATAGAGAAGCGCTTGAACTTGGGTTTTCCATGCTAGAAAGTTTGATGAGTTTAATTTTAGAGTTATAGGAAAGGTTACAACTGTGAGGTTTCTTATAGAAGGATTGATTATTAATGACGATTGCTCGGTCATTTCGATTGGTGAAGTTTGATGAATCGGAGAAGAAAAGTTTGAGTCTTGCTCTGATACCATATAAATGATATGATATAGATTACATAAATGAATAGTTACTTTTCATTATTGACTTACATCACGTACATATACAAATGGAAAAGAGAAAATACAGGAGAGAATAAAGGTGATACAACCAACTCTCATCTAACTATAACAAACTTTACTTTAATCTATCTATTATCTACAGATTTAAATATAACAAATAATTTGAATATCTCGGATATTACTTAACACTGCTAATGCATATTTATGATGTACTTATCATCTTGAATGGTGAAAATATCATTTGTCATATTGTTGCAGTGGTGCAAACAAATACTTTGCGTGATATGGAGACATTAAAATGGGTGTGTTTCGGCCAAAAGAAGCCAAGAAGTACTAGTAATATTTGGGAGACGATGTAAAAGTTATTTCAATCTTTGGATCTCGAGTAGGTACAAAAAGATTTACTCCGTATATTAATTGGGACGAATAATGGACTTCTATGTCAAGTTTCATTCGTTCGCTTTGATTTGTAGTTTTGTATTTTGTAATCCTTTTCCTCTTGCAGCTAGCTAGAAAGCCTTGTTTTATATAAATAAAGGAAAATACATGATATTTATACATGTGTGTTTATAGTAAACTAACTATATAATAGTCATGTTACATAAATTAAAAAAGATTTAAATGTATTTATAACTTTGATTCTTAATTGTATATACGATTTATTATTCTTACTTTCTTATAGCAAATAATAGATGCTTATTTTTTAAATCCATTTTACTTTCAGATCGAAAATCAATATCGATGCAAACCTATTGTTAATTTAATATAAATTATCTTTATCCGAATTATAATATAATTATAATCCCTAGTTAGTTATGTTTGACGAGTAGAACGTCTTTGAGTGTATGGTGCGATATACGTCGAATTTTGTTAATTCATTCGTGTTATTTTGAGTAAAAATGTATTAGTTATTCTAATTTCTATTAAAAAAATGGAATCGTACTCCCCCGTCTCATTTTTAATATTAATATTAAACTATTTTTGTTTGTCTTAAAAACATGATGTACTACTTGTAAATTAAACTACTCTCTTATCTCAGAAATTTGTTCATCTTACTATTTTCTTGTTCCAAAGTAATTATTTACATTCTAGTAATACATACTCCCTCCGTCCTAAATTATTGTCCACTTTTGACTTTATTAAGTCTTTTTTTTTCTTTCAACTTTGACATTAAATATTTTTGCTTGTGTTATAGAGGGTGTTTGGATTAGCTTATTTATAAGCACTTATGTGCTTAAAAAATAAGTATGTGACCCCTTACTTATTTTTTAGTGCTTATTCCTTAGTAAATAAGCTGATAAACAATTTTCAGAAAAGTGTTTGGATTTGCTTATCTGCTATCAAAATAAGCACATAAGCAAATAAGTGTTTATTTAAGCTAATCCAAACACCCCCATAATATATGATAAGATTTATACCAATGAAAATATATTCAAAACCAAATCCATCCATATATTTTGCATCAAATATTACATAATGCAAACAAAAATATTGATGGTCAAAATTGAAAAATAAAGACTTCAGAAAGTTAAAAGTGGACAATAATTTTGGGATGGGGTAGTATGTATTAATTATTAGATTTCTCATATTACCCTTAATTACTATACACATATATTAAAGAAAACATTCGATTACTGATTTGGGTAAAAACTGTCATTATACTAAGGTCAAAGTTCCAATTAATGTGTTTTTATTTTTAAGATGTGTCGTTTATTTTCAACTTAGCGACAAATAATTTGGGAGGAAGAGAATATTAAAAAACATTGAATTTCCCATTTACCCTTATTAATTACTTTCAATAGCTGATTTAATCAGAATTTTGAGAAAACTACTAAAAAATGGAGTAGTGTGTTTTTCGTCTATTTCAAAATAAGGCACACAACTTTAAAATTTCCAATTTAAAGTATTGAACTTCTCATTTATGATCAAGTTTGGGATGAACGTAAAATTGCACAAATGATAAGTTGACACCGAATTTCGTATATATAACTAGCATATTTTCTTAATTGATTAGTATTTCTCAATAAATATATAAAAAATATTGAGTGATAAAAAAGAACAAAGACTCATCACCAAAAAGGATAGTGTGTCAGTATCGAGAAGCATGATTATTTCTCTACATAATACTAATAAAGAAGTCTTTTTGCCTATGTGACATGTTTCTTCTTTCGCCACCTAAGTTTGTATCCTACGTGTCAATCTCTTATAAACTTTCTTAAATTATATGACAACTCATCATATTTATCTTTTTTTTGTATGACAATCATTTCTTCAATCACAAATTATTAGTTATAGAAGGTCAATAAAAAAATCCATATAAATAATGTTACATTATTATATTAATTCAACCACATTAAACTGTAGTCAACTATCCTTATACAAAGTTAATAATGTAAGTAACTAATTAAAAAATTCTATGTGATAATATCTACAACTTAAAAAAAATATAGTTGACATAAGTAAATTATTATAGAGACTTCTACCACTAATATTAATAAATAAATGAAAGAATGAATTCACTATTTTTTATTTGCAAAATTTATGATGAATTGAAGATAAAACTTTAGGGTAACACATTGTTTTAATTTTTAGTCATTTTTATCTTCCTTCACAATCTTTTTTGCATTCCATGTTATAAAGTAAAATTATGAAGAATATATAACATTCATATTCTTTTCTCATCTTTTATTAACTAACACTATCTAATATTGTTTATAGGAAAATAGAAGGACTTGAAAAAATCAATATAATAATAAGAATGCATAGCAAGAAACCAAAATCGTGAATAAGAACAAGTAAAAGGACATACTAAACATAGAAAACTTATTTGTACGATTACATACACTATTTTGTTTCTATATTTTAATTACAAATTTCAATATTAATTACTTCTTATATTGTCGTAGGAAAATGTTGATTGGGAGATTAATATTGGGCGATGTTGTTATAGGAGGAGATATTTTCAACGTTTTAAAAGATGAGCATGATGATGACGATGTTGAACTTTAAAATCACGTTAATTATGCAACCGTTATATTACTAGAAAAAATTAATTTATAGCATCAATTTACATGAATATGTTGAGTAAATATTGATACTTCATTTTATTAAGCATGATTAATAAAATGATTTTACTTTATATTATTAGTTCAACCAAATCATATAGTAGTCCACTATATCATATATAAAGTTAATAATGTAGTATATTATCAATTAAACGTCATATATAAATGAAAATTTAATGAAGATTGTTGTAATTTTTTTCTTTCTTTGACATGTTACATCAATTTAAAAGTTTATATTTTATATATTTGGATAATAATTGTATAAATATAACTTTAAAAGAATTATTTAATACTAGAAAAATACTATAATGGGTTTTAATAAAAATTATATGGAAACTTCATTTTAATATTTAATACGTTAATATTTATTAATCGTTATTATATCTAGCCGGCTTAACACTAGTTTACAATATATTCACGACTTATTTATCGGCGTAGAATTTCGGTCCGTAGAAATTGAATAGTATTTTACACGTATTGAATTAAGAAGATTCCGTAAAGTTTACAACCATTATTAGGCTACCGACCATGATCTCGCAATACTTAAACCACGAATATAAAAAGATTTCATATACATGATTCATCTAAAGAACCTTCTGAAGTAGTTTGCCATGAAATTTACATGGCTTTTGACATATACAACCATTATAAATGTCTGCCTCATACATGTTCGCAGTCATTGACTTTTTAACACTTGTCATAACGTAAGTATCCACCCTTTTTTTTTTACAGTCTTCGTCCTAATTTTTTTTTCCTACGTTTTACTTTTTTTTTTAAAAAAAAAAAATTCAATTTCAACTAACGAGAAATAGTTTTAAGTGGAGAATATTGAAGAAGTCCAATTATGATATATTTTTTAAAAGAAAAATTACATATATACTCAATTTAAACTGAAAAATATCATATTTACCTAAAATACAAGTACTTAAAGCATGATGTACGATAGCTTTTAAGCATGTTTGGGGAAATATGTAATTATGCAACTTAACTTGGGTATATATATATATGTAATTACGCCATTTTTAAAATATTTAGCACAAATTTGTAGTGGACAATTAAATTGAGACTAAGAGCATGGGGAGTGGGCCGAGAACGGCGTCGGGGTTCATCGCCTTGAATGCCGGCACTGGCGTTCACAACTCCCGCCGGGGTTCAAGGCCGGCGTTCTCCAGCAACGTGCGGCATAGCGCGATGAGCAACGAGCCGTTTTCCATTTTTTATTATTTTTTGTTTCTTTTTGTTTGCAACAGTTTTTTTTTTAAATATAGCCGTTTTAATGGCTAGTTTTGTCAAAAAAAAAAAACTTTTTTTTAAATCTTTTTTTTACTCTATAATTACCTTCCCATTTCATACAAACTTTTCACACCATTCTTTCTTTCTTTCTTTTTCTAAATCAAAATACAAAATGAGTGATTTCGAATTTTACGATTCACCTTCAACCGACGAGGACGTTGAAGTTTTAACACTTCTTCGACAATATCATAACCAAGTTGTAGTGCCTCGTGAAGAGGGCGAAACGTCCAACCGAGGTCGTTTCGGCCGTCGTTACATTTCTCGTGGTCGGTTGACGGCGACTAAATCTTTAATGAATGACTACTTTGTTGACAACGCAAGGTACCCGTCGGAGTATTTCAAGCATCATTTTCGTATGAGCAAGCGATTATTTCTTCGGATAGTAGAAGGTATATCTAATTACTTTCACACCCTAATCCCGGATTATGTTGATTATTTTCGCCAAAAATTAGATGCACGTGGTAAACCGGGATTTAGCACTTTTAAAAAAGTTACTGCCGCCTTACGTCAATTGGCATACGGTACGTCACCGGATGCCTTTGATAAATATTTACATATGGCGGAAAGAACTTCTCGCAAATGTTTGTTTAATTTTACAAAGTGCATGATTGATATTTATGCAAATGTGTACATACGAAACCAACGGCCGATGACATTCGATGCTTGTATGAGAAACATGGTAACAAACATGATTTTTCAGGCATGCTTGGTAGTATTGATTGTATGCATTGGGCATGGGATAAATGTCCTAACACGTGGAAAGGGCAATATACACGAGGTAACCACGGCTATCCTACTATCATGCTTGAAGTCGTCGCCTCGTATGACTTGTGGATTTAATGGCATGCATACTTTGGTGTTGCAGGGGCTAACAATGACTTAGATGTTCTTAATTCTTCTTCATTGTTTGATGAGTTGCTCGAAGGTACTGCTCCAGAACAAGCGTTACGGTAAATGGTGTTGAGTACAAAAATAAGTACTATCTTGCTGATGGTAGATACCCAACATGGGCATCATTTTGAAGTTAGGTTGATCCAAAGAGAGTCAAGTTTACTGAGCACAAGCGGCTGCACGAAAAGAAGTTAAAAGGGCCTGACGTGCTTCAAGGCCGATGACATATACTATAACAACCGCCAAGAGCTTATAAGGTCAACTTTATCAAAAGAATCATATATACATGCATATTGTTCAGAAAGAAGGAATGGACTTTAGTGAAATATTTTCTCCTATGGTTTGACTTACAACAGTTCAAGTACTTCTGGCGATGTGTGCCACATTCGATTTACATCTAGAGCAGCTAAATGTAAAAACCACATTTCTTCATGGAAACCTTGAAGAAGAAATTTATATGCTACAACTAGAAGGCTTTGAACAAAAAGGAAAAGAGAACGTGATTTGCAGGTTTAACAAATCTCTGTATGGTTTAAAGCAATTGCCACGGTGTTGGTACAAGAGATTTGATTCTTTCATAATAAGCCTTGAATATAACAGACTTCATGCAGACCCTTGTGAATATTTCAAGAGGTTTGGGACAATGATTTTGTCATATTGCTGTTATATGTGGACGACATGTTGGTAGCAGGCCCCAACAAAGATTGTATTAATAGGCTGAAGGCTCAGTTGACTAGGGAGTTTGAAAAGAAAGACTTAGGTGCCGCAAACAAGATTATAGGGATGCAAATTCACCGAGACAGAGTTAGCAAGAAGATTTGGCTATCACATAAGAACTACCTGAAGAAAGTCTTGCAACTTTTCAAGATGCAAGATTGTAAGCCAATATCAACCCCGCTTCCAGCTTATGTCAAGTTATCCTCCGAAATGTGTCCAAGTGAAGAAGAGAGGATAGAGATGTCTCGAGTACCGTATGCATCAGTGGTGGGAAGTTAAATGTTCGCAATGATTTGTATAAGACCAGATATTGCACATGCAGTTGGAGTAGTGAGTCAGTACATGGCATTGCGAAGCTGTGAAGAGGATCCTTAGATACATTAAAGGGACCTCCGATGTTGCATTATGTTATGGGGAATCATAACTTATTGTCAAAGGATATGTTGATTCCGATTACGTAGGTGATCTTGATCAAAGGTAAATCAACCACTGGGTATGTATTTACTCTTTCTGGCGGAACGGTAAGCTGGGTTTCAAAACTACGGTCAGTTGTGGCTATGTCAACGACATAAGCATAATATGTTATAGTTGCTTAAGCCAGCAAAGAAGCAGTATGGTTGAAGATGTTGTTGGAGGAGCTTGGGCACAAACAAGAGAACATCACTCTATTTTGTGACAACCAAAGTGCCTTGCATCTTGCAAGGAATCCAACATTTCACTCAAAGACAAAGCATATACGAGTTCAGCATCACTTCGTTCGTGAGAAAGTGGAAGAAGGAACCGTAGATGTGCAGAAAATTCATACTAATAGCAATGTGGATGATTTTCTAACGAAAGAAATCAACTGTGACAAGTATATATGGTGTCGATCCTCATGCGGCCTAGCAAAAACGTAAGTAGCAGGAAAGTGCAAGGAAGGATAACAGTGTGAAGATTGATTGAGCTTTAATCGAATCTTGAAGTGAGAGATTGTCGAAAGTAATGAATTATTGGTGGGTCCCATTAATGGGGTCTACAATTAATATAATATTCTTGAATTATTGAAGTTTCATGAAGAATTGAGAACGAACGGAGGATTCCTGAATTATTGAGAATAGATGAAGGACAAAACCATATTTGTTGCGCCTAAAATTTTTAACCGACCTTCGTTATTCTTAATCATAAAGGAAGTACAAGTAATGACGATGTAAAGAATCTATAAATATATAGATTAGATATCGATCGGTGCATCCCATCTTGTAACACTCAGATTTTGGGCCTAGAATAATATAGTATTTTCTTAAAGTTTTCAAATGATTATTTAAACACATTTAAATGTGATAGGGAATAATTGTAATTGGTTATTTGAAAATAATTGGGAAAATGACTAAATAAGTAACTGTGACTGATAAAATATTAATTGTTTTAAATTAATAAAGTTGTCGGTAAAATAAAAGTTATTGTATTCACAAATGGTTTCTAGGTTCCACACAATAAATTTAGGACAGGTATAAAATTAAAAGCAATCAAATAAAGAGTCGGTGTGTAAACCGACCTTAATACCTATATGTTTTCAAAGTCTTCTTCCCCATATCATAAGCATCAAACCAAAATCATAAGCTTCCAAATCGAAATCGTTATCATCTTATCAAAATATTCACTTTGTGATTCTGATTTCAAACACAAACTCTGTTATCATCCTTGCACCATCATTTTCTTCCAAAAAGTGAGTTTATTCTTTGAGTTAAATAAATTGGAGTTTTAGGTATTGAGTGATATAATTGAAATTAAAGATTGTGTTGTTGTTATTTGGTGTTATTAGATATTATATGATGTTAGGTGGAGTATTAGAAACCTTAGAAACTGAGTTTTTTGAGTTATGGTGAGAATTGGTTCGAAAAACTCGTATCAGCAGCGAAGTTCGCAGTTCTCAGTTCGTCTTGCGAACTGAGTTTTGTTGCGAAGCGAGGTGAGAATTGTGAACCGAGTTGTTGCGGTGCGAGTTGAGTTTTCGCTGTGCGAATTGAGTTTTTTTGCGAAGCGAACTGAGATTTGCGAACCCACATATTGCGGTGCAAACTGAGTTTCTGCGAACTGAGATCACTGCGAACCAAGATTTTTAAACTTTTTATTCTGCAAATTTTGAAAACGCGAGTGTTTTCAGGGTCGCGGATAGGTGACAAGTTCAATAACTCGGATTGGGTTGAAATTCACATGTTCACTCGGAGACGGCCCAATGATCAAGGCTCTATTCTAAGAGCCTAGGCAGTTTTTGGCCTTTCGGGATCATCTAGGGGTTGAAAATGGCATTTTTCAGTTTTTAAACGTCAGTTCAGGATTTTCTGATTCCTTATCTGATTGAACTGTTATTTGCCTAGATTTTAGGGATTACCTAATTTAATAAATATGCTAAAATGATGATTATGGAACAAGTTATTAACTTATTATTATTTATGTATTCAGATAAGCATAAGGAAACTCAGTGATATAAGACTACTGAGTTCAGAGATTGGGAACATCGGTGAGTGGTAATTGTAATCTTCGGTTCAACCTAGTTGTAACAGGTTTGGTTACAACGGGTATACATAATCGTTTGAATTGTTGATTGTTTAGTTGTTGGGATATTGTTATTGTTGTTAGATTGTTTATATTCCATGATGGCATGATGATTATGCATTATGTGATATTTAGGCCATTGGGCATCTGTGATTATTCAGAGGTCAACACTGGTTGGGCTTGTTGCTATTGTTTGGCCGGTAAGGTTTCCGATACATATCGTTGATGGATGAATCTATATCGGTGAAGATAGCTTCAAGCTATCGGTAAATCACTGTTTTGGCAGGAAGTGGTTTAAGGGTTATTTGATTGGCTAATCAGGTCCTGCCGATCCTCTTTGACGCTACGTGTTTATGTGTTTATTTGTTGTAAGATTTGTTATAACTACGTTGAACTGTCGGTTACAGTTCCATTCACTTAGCTGTGAGCTAATCCCACCATGTTTAACATTTTGCAGATTATGATTAGATTGTGGGGTGGGCAGGAGATTGCTGGATGGAATGTTTGATGAACAGCCATTACTCTGATATTTTGTAAACTTAAAGTTGTGTTTTAAAAATTTACATAACACCCAGTCTTTGATACATAATTTAGTATTTAGTTTTATAAATGTAATCTTTTGAAATGTTAAACTTTTGTACGTATGATATATATTTATAAATATGATAATATATGTTTGGGACTCACTTCCGGTGTTTAATAATATAATATGTATAACACCGCTTAATTTATAAACCATTATTATAATGATTTCAGTTCGAAATCGTAGATTTAAATCATACATCACAATTATGCATTACTCAAAGTTTACATAACTTTTTCTAACCAAATACATAACTATTTACTTTCTTTAAATCTCATTTTATCTAACTAGGTGTTATATAATTCAAAAACATGTCTTCAATTATTAAACCAACATCAGAGTAATCCGCCTGTCAAACATTTTATCATTTCTAAGAACTTCCTGCCCAACCCCAATATGTCCCATCACTTATAACCTGCAGGAAGGACTATGGTGGGATTAGCATAATGCTAAGTGAGTGAAACTATAATCAACAACCTAATTTAGCATAACAACTTTGTTTACAGCAAATCAAAGTAAACAAATAACATTATATTATATCAATGGTTCTTGGGGAAACCTTCAGTCAAGAATACCAACAGTAAACACATAGTATCAATGAGATAACATCTCAATACACAACATATCAATGAGGATCGGTGGCTCTTGAGATATCATAATACCCGGAGATTCACCAAGAGCACTTACCACAATCTGTAAGGCCTATACAAAATAGACCGATAGTTTGGTACTAATCTCATACGACCTAATTTCCTATTAACGATAAGTACAAGGAAATTCCTGTCGTTTTACAATAGTAACCAAACCCAACCAACATGTTGACCTCAATACTGATGCCTGAAGGTCAAATATCAAGTGATCACGTATTCACATATTCAATCAGGTCAACATATCAGACTAACCAGTCTATCAACAGTATTATTACTATCAAACCAAAATCATCATGGCAAACCAAAGGCAGTAATAATACGTTTATCCGTTGTAACCAAACCTGTTATAACTAAATCACACTGAGGATTAAAGATCCACTCACCGACACCTCAGCCTCTGCTCAGTAGTCTTATGTCACAAGTCTTCTCGTAATATGAGAATTCAAATCAAATATAAGTTAGTAACTTGTCTCATCAATACATAACTTATATTTATAATAGACTCAAGGAACTACACATTATTTGCCTAAAGATACCAAGTTCCTAATTGTCTCTCATCATTCATAACATACCTCTTATTATCTCATGTTATGAGTTTATCAATGTTATAACACAAAACAAATTATTGAGAATCATATTAAAAACAAGAACTGAGTTGCAGTTCAGGAGGAATGACCCGCCGGCTGGGGTCTAGGACCCGCCGGGTCTTCAGGTAATTCAGCCTAACCCGCCGGCTAGGTTATAGAACCCGCCGGCTTTTTCTTCATTACTTGCGATCTGCAGGTTTAAAACCCTGCTGTCCAACCCGAACCAACCCCCAAAAACTACACAACTCAAGCTAGAAATCAATGTTATACATAATTTTACACCAAACAACTATCATATATTATCACATAACACTTTCAAGTTTCAATTTCAAGTTAATCATCATACTTTCATCAAATACCCCAAAAACCCATTTCTAGGTTTATATGAAAATCGAAAATTAACACTTATAACATGCTTATGATGATGATGGAATGATTAATCCATGTTATTGAAACTTAACTCGTATCAATTTACCCTTTTGAAACCCTAAATTCGTATTATAATCAATAACACTTAAACCCCCAAATTCTAGGGTTCATAATTCAAGAATTAAGACTTACAAGTTGATTAGGATGATAATCCATGGGTTTGAAGCTTGAATTCGAATTATGAAGCTCCAATTTGATGATTTCTTCATGTTTTGACTTAGGGTTCTTCATGTATATATGTATGATACGTACGTATGTATGTATAAGGTGGAAAATTAACAACCGACTCAATCTGTGAGTATAATATGATTGTGTAATATTAGTTCCCCGTACTTATCATTGTCTGGAACTTAAAAACCATTTGCGGAGAAATATTATTTTATTTTACCGTCAACTGAATTAAATTAAAACAGTTAATAATTTATCAACCACAATAAATTATTTGACTCTTTTACCCATTTATTTTCAAATAAGCCATCGAACCTATTTTCTGACACATTAAATAATAATTCACCGTCAGAAAATGTTAAAATACTACTAGACCCAAAGACTGGGTGTTACAATATGTTTGTGAAAATATGGGGTGTTATAAATTGGTATCAGAGCATAGGTTTGGGTGAATTGGACATTGGTAAATGTACATTGGTAAATGTTCAATCTTAAATCCAAATTGATGTTAGTCAATTATTCCAGAGTGTGGGATTAGATTGCTATAGTAGAATTGGTTAGTATAGTTGGTACTAACGATTAACAAGTTGTGAGTTATTGTTGTGTTGAGTACAGATATGGCAGATGATGAGAACCCGATCAACGCACCCAATAATGTCTCCAGAAATGATGTTCTTCCTCCCGAGACACTGAATAATAGACATGGGCAGACTAGTACTTCATTTTCAGCTCATGAGGATACTGAGAGAGATGATTATGTGTAGCGATTAGAGGATGAATTAATTACCCTTAGAGGATTTCGACAACAATTTTTACTGCAGCAGCAACCTCATGGTACATATCATCATACATCAGTGCCATTTTCATATCTGAACTTCAGGAGTTGTCTGCACAATTACAGGAACTCCTGGACAAAGGATTTATCAGACCAAGTTCCTCACCTTGGGGAGCTCCGGTCCTGTTTGTGAAAAAGAAAGACGGTTCTTTTCGTATGTGCATCGACTATCGGGAGCTTAACAAATTGACTGTCAAGAACCGTTACCCACTTCCTCGCATTGATGATCTGTTTGACCAACTCCATGGGTCGAGTTTTTATTCGAAGATCGATCTACGGTCAGGTTATCACCAACTCCGAGTTCGCGACGACGGCATTCCTAAAACAGCTTTCCGAACTCGCTATGGGCATTACGAATTCCAAATGATGCCATTCGGCTTAATCAACGCACCGGCTCTATTCATGGACCTTATGAATCGGGTGTGCAAGCTTTACCTTGACAAGTTTATTATCGTCTTCATCGATGACATTCTGATATACTCGCGCAATGAACAAGAACACATGTAACACCTAAAAACCATCCTAGAGCTACTCAAACACGAGGAGTTATACGCCAAATTCTCTAAGTGTGAGTTCTGGATGCAAACCATACAATTCCTTGGCCATGTGATTGACAGTCAAGGGATTCATGTTGATCCTTCGAAAATCAAGGCTATAAAATGCTGGCAAGCACCAACTACACCTACTGAAGTATGCCAATTCTTAGGACTCGCCGGATACTACAGGCGGTTCATTGAGAATTTTTCGAAAATAGCCCAACCTCTCACCGTACTGACTCAGAAAGAAAAGAAGTTTGACTGGACCAAAAAAAAAGGTCAGTTTTCCAACTGCTCAAACAAAAACTTTGCAGTGCACCCATCTTTTCACTACCCGAAGGTAACGATGACTTCGTGGTGTATCGTGATGCCTCACACCAAGATCTCGGTTGCGTGCTGATGCAACGAGACAAAGTCATTGCTTACGCCTCTCGACAACTCAAGGTCCACGAAAAGAATTACATAACTCATGACCTAGAGTTGGGGGCTGTTGTATTCGCTCTCAAAACTTGGAGACGCTACTTATATGGTACCAAGTGTACAATCTTTACTGACCACAAAAGTCTCCAACACATATTCGACCAGAAAGACCTGAACATAAGACAATGTCGTTGGGTTGAACTACTTACCGATTACGATTGTGAGATTCGCTATCATTCCGGGCAAGGCAAACGTTGTTGCTGATGCCTTAAGCCGAAAAGAACGAGTGAAACCTCTTCGAGTTCGAGCCCTCGGTATGATAATCTACAACAACCTTACTACTCAAATCCTTACCGCTTAACTCGAAGCACTCATGGATGATAATGTGAAAAACGAGGCCTTGCGCGGCATGGATAAACAATTTGAAACAAAACCTGATGGGGCCAAATACTTCTCTAACAGAATCTGGTTACCAAGTTTTGGGAACCTTCGAGACTTGGTGATGGATGAAGCTCACAAGTCTAAGTACTCTATACACCCCGTTGCTGACAAAATGTATCATGGCATCAAAGAAATGTATTGGTGGCCCAACATGAAAGCTTACATTGCAACCTATGTTAGCAAGTGTCTTACTTGTTCCAAAGTTGAAGCTGAACACCAGAAACCATCCGGCTTGTTGCAACAACCGGAAATCCCATAATGGAATTGGGAGAAGATCACCATGGATTTCATTACTAAACTCCCAAAAACACCTTGCGGTTGCGATACTATTTGGGTGATCGTCGACCGACTCACAAAATCTGCTCATTTCCTGGCTATCAAGGAAACTGACAAGATGGAACGTTTGACACGGATTTACCTGAAAGAGATTGGGTCAAGATACGACGTGCCCATCTCAATTATCTCTGACAGAGATAGCAGATGTACTTCCCACTTCTGGCAATCCTTATAAAAATCACTCGGTACTCGTTTGGATTTGAGTACTGCATACCACCCGCAAACTGACGGCCAAAGTGAACGAACTATACAAACACTGGAGGATATGCTACGAGCCTGCATAGTTAACTTCGGTAAAAACTGGGAAAACCACTTACCGTTATGTGAATTCTCGTACAACAACAGCTACCACACCAGCATAAAGGCTGCACCCTTCGAGGCACTCTACGGTCGTAAGTGCCGGTCACCTATCTGTTGGACTGAAGTGGGGGATACACAACTCACCGGTCTAGAAATCATACACGAAACAACCGAAAAGATCGTCGGCATCCAAAACTGGCTGAAAGCCGCGCGTGATCTTCAGAAAAGCTATGCTGACGTGAGACGCAAACACCTCAAGTTTCAAGTTGGAGATCGAGTACTTCTGAAAGTATCGCCTTGGAAAGGCGTCATCCGTTTTGGCAAATGTGGGAAACTGAATCCTAGGTACATTGGACCATTCGAAATCCTTGAAAGAACTGGTCCGGTGGCATACAAACTATAGCTACCTCCTGAACTCAGTAGCGTGCACCCTACTTTCCACATTTCTAACTTGAAGAAATGTCTGTCTGATGAGACATAGATTATACCCCTCGATGAGATACATATTGACGACAAACTAAACTTTGTCGAGGAACCCTCAGAAATAATGGACCGAGAGGTCAAACGTTTAAAACAGAGTCGTATTACCATTGTTAAGGTCAAGTGGAATTCGAAGCGCGGTCCTGAATTTACTTGGGAACGGAAAGACCAAATGAGACTGAAATACCCAAACTTGTTCACAGACTCTACTCATACGACATGAGTTCAATTTCAGGACGAAATTCTCTTAACAAGGGGAGAATGTGACACCCGCCAAATTCTGACTGTAATTAGTTAGAGCAATTAAGTTACATGCTGCTTTGCCTGACAAATTTTGGGGTGATTGTATATATACTTGCTTCTACTCATTTATTCAACAAAATGCCAATTAAGCTTTTTGCCTGGAAGTCTCCTTTTGAAGTATTATTTGGCCATAAACCAGATTATTCTTCACTTAGGATTATTGGGTGCTTATGTTATGCAGCTGTTGTCAAACCACACAAAGATAAATTTGATTCCAGAGGAATTAAATATGTCTTTTTAGGATACCCACCTAATCAAAAAGGATATAAGGTTTACAATTTGGATACTCATGAAGTGTTTTTGAGTAGGGATGTGATTTTTAAAGAGCATATATATCCTTTCAAGGAACATATATCACCAATTACCTCTACAAATAGACAACATGTTTGTGCATATGAATATGTTTCTCCTATTTCTAATGACTGTCCTGTGTCACCTCCTAATGATTGTCCTGTATCACCTCCTACTATGTCTACATATACTGCAAATAACTCTACTCCTAGAGTTGTTCCTGAGCAGGTCATAAGAAAATCTCAAAGATCTGTTCAAGAACCTAAATGGCTAAAGGATTTTGTTACTCACAACCAGTTTATCCTGTTTTTCATTCTAAATATTTTGATTCTTTGCCAAATGAATATGTAGCTTCTCTAGCTCATGTTTTAACTAGTTCCGAACCAACTAATTACACACAAGCTGCTCAACATTCTGGTTGGGTTGAAGCTATGAATAAGGAGTTAAATGCCTTGGAAGAAAATGATACTTGGGTATTAACCACTTTGCCTATAGGGCATAAAGCAATTTCTTCTAAATGGGTTTACAAGATAAAGTTTAATCCTGATGGCACAGTTGAAAGGTTAAAGGCTAGATTAGTAATTAGAGGCTTTGATCAAAAGGAGGGGATTGATTATAAACACACCTTTTCTCCTATTGCTAAGGCTGCTACTGTTAGAGTTCTCATAGCTATTGCAACTGCAAAAGGTTGGCCTTTGCATCAATTAGATGCAAATAATGCCTTTTTGCATGGTTATGTAGATGAAGAAATATATATGAAGCCTCCTGAAGGATATAACAAAGCAGTAGATGGGCAGGTTTGTAAGTTAAATAAGTCCCTTTATGGTTTGAAGCAAGCTTCTAGACAATGGAATCAAGAACTTTCAAAGTTTCTTTGTGACACCCGCTAAATTTTGACTGTAATTAGTGCTTAAACAACTTGTAATTACGAGTATTTAATTTGTATTAATCTAAATATACGTGACATTTCGTGTAATTTCATACACGCGTTCACAATTTGTTAGATCGTACACTTATGAACCAGACGAGGTCCGACATGTATTTAATATGGACGTTGGTGACAAAGTTATTAAATAGTGTGGAATTATCCAAACAAACATTATTTACTATAATATATTACACGAATTTTCGTGTTTGTTTAATACATATTCTCAGCAATGAAATCGCGCGATATACACCTCAACAAACAAACAATAACCAATTTATAATTTGACAATTTATAACTCATTATCAAGTATTTTGATAAACTACTTCGGTTAAAATATTTCTGATAAACCTTAACATAAAACACACAACGACATTTAATCAACCGCGGAAGGTAACACAAATTGAGGAACGAGTCCACGAGCCGAGCCCGCAAGTGGTCGGTCCAGACCCGCGGACCCAACTCAACCGACCCAAGACCCAACTCTCCCTTTTACTCCATTTCTTCTTCATTTCCTTCCATTTACACACACACACACACACACACCAACACCTACTTTCTCTCATCTTTCTCTCTCTACCAAATCTCTATATCTCTCTCTCTAAAAACTGAGATAACAAGAACATCATCACCATAATCGTTCATCATCATCATCATCAAGACACAAGCACAAGGATCATCATCATCATCTTCATCTTCTTCGATTTTCATTTCCTTGGTAAGAAACTTTTAACCCTTTAAATCACTTGAAAGACTTTGATTTACATACTAGAACATTTACTCAACAAGATTATGCCCAAAAATCCCCTTGAAAACGCTTTAAAAACCGAAATCCACACAAAAATTCACGAACAGCTCATTCTGCGAACCGAGATCCAACTCAGTTCGCAACCCTGATCTGCGAACTGAGTTTTGCGAGTTGACTTTGACTCGCAAAGTCGACCTGCGAACTGACTTGCGAGTTGACTTGCGAACTGACTTGCGAGTCGACCTGCGAACTGACTTGCGAGTCGACCTGCGAACTGACTTGCGAGTCGAGTTTTTTGCGAGTCGAGTTTTTTGCGAGCCGAACCTTGATCTGTGAACCGAACTCGGTTCGCAGCCTTTTCTGCTTTGCGAGCCCAAAATCAGCTCGCACCGCGAACTCGGTTCGCAACACCTTTTCAGCCCGCAGCCCGCGAACTGACTTGCGAGTCGACCTGTGATGCGAACTGACTTGCGAGTCGACCTGCGAACTGACCTGAGAGTCGACCTGCGAACTGACTTGCGAGTCCACCTGCGAACTGACTTGCGAGTCAATTTTTTTGCGAGCCGAACCTTGTTCTGCAAACCGAACTCGGTTCGCAGCCTACCCTGCTTTGCGAGCCCAAACTCAGCTCGCACCGCGAACTCGGTTCGCAACACCTTTTCAGCCCGTAGCCAGATTAGGCCCGCAGCCTGCAGCTCGACCCCAGCCAGGGGCTCTGCCCCTTGGACCCCGCCAGGGGCTGCCGCCCCTTGGACTCCGCTACCAGGGGCGCTGCCCCCGGACCCCCGTCATCCAGGAACTCGTAAATACTTTTCACACTAAGTGTCGAACACTTACAAATAATGAAACCTGATACAACGATACATATAATAATAATACTTTTGGATTATTATTACAAACCGTCACCAACGGGCCATATTTGTTTTCAAACTACAAACAGATTACTAAACAAACACTTGGACATTTCCTAGCTAAGTGGACAACTAGTATGGGTGATCTTTTAAGACACCAACTTATTTACTTGTTTACTTACAACCTTGTGCGTTCCGGACGCCAGAAGGCTGCAGGGTTCTGAGAACTGATACACGGACTTACATCCGCTTTACTTGGTTGATTTCACATACGTACTTACTAGACGCAGGTGAGTCTTACAGCCCCACTTTTACTGTTCTTCTACTTTGGGGTGAGATACTTAGCAACTGTTTTACATATGGACACAATATACTGAACTGATTAAACTACTTTTTACACACATTGCATGAGTTACTTTTATCCACTGAAATCCTCCTATCGTAAGTTGTTAGTTATGGACTTAAGCGCGACTACTAGTAAATTGATCCATTTAGGACTGACAATCCCTTCCTGTGGGTAGTAGCGCTACCACGAATTTCACCGTAGAAACAGTCATATTAGTATTTGTTAAATATGAGTGTCGGGATATCACTCACGGGGGTACATTATATGATTCTTAATTGATTCATACTTGCACACTGTTAAGCTTCAACTTATGAGCTCATGGCAACTGTGCTGACTTACCGATTTACTTACTTTCCTTCATAGCAACACCGGTACATACTTGTGGTTCATAACAATTACTTTACTACTAAACCTGTAAGATTCACCAACCTTTTGGTTGAAACTTTTTAGCTTTGTATCTCAGGTACACAGATGGAGTAGGATTACCCCAGGATACTAGCTAGAGTTGCATGATTTCTACATTGCATTTAACGGAAATTCTTAGCATTATCTTTTGTATATTATGATTATGTTATAGAATCTCCCGCTATACGCGTGGACTCTAGGGAACTACATTTTTGTAACCGAAAACAATATGCTTTCATACATTTTATATATGGAAATGTAACTATTTTTAAACGTCTCATTTAGAGGTCGTTTGCTGTATACTTTGTGCTGTTGATACTTGATAAGTAGCATCCCAAAGCTTGCTTCCGCTAAACAGTCAAATTTGGGGGTGTTACATTCTTGTTGCTTTGGGTTTTGTACAATCCAAACATGATTACTCCTTGTTTGTCAAAACTCATGGGGATACATTTACAGCTGCATTAGTTTATGTGGATGATATCTTGATTACTGGCAAATCTGATCAAGATATTCAAGTCACTAAACTAGCATTAGATAAAAAAATTCACTATCAAGGATCTGGGGTTAGCTAGATATTTTTTGGGAATTGAGATATGCAGAACTGCAGATGGTACTCATTTAAACCAAAGAAAATATATATTGGATTTACTCAAGGATGCTGGGCTAACAGCTGCTAAACCAGTATCTTTTCCATTACCACAGAATCTCAAACTTTCTCTACATAAAGGTACTTTACTAGCCTCACCTGATGCTTACAGAAGGTTAATTGGAAGATTGCTGTACCTAGCTATGACCAGGCCAGACATTAGTTATGCAGTTCAACATTTAAGTCAATTTGTATCATCACCCAAGGAACCTCATATGCAGGATGCTTTACATCTTCTTATATATTTGAAAGGCACCCTTTCAAGGGGTTTGTTTTACCCATTACAACAGAAGCTTAAGGTAACAGGTTTCTCAGATGCTGATTGGGCATCTTGCTTGATGACCAGAAAATCTTTAACAGGGTATTGCATTTTTCGGGGTCATTCTTTGATTTCTTGGAAAACAAAGAAGCAAGTCACAGTTTCAAGGTCATCTACTGAGGCTGAGTACAAAAGTATGGCTTCAACCACATGTGAATTAGTATGGCTAACCTACTTGCTTAAGGATTTGCATATTTTGGTTAATGTACCAATTACCTTGTTTTGTGATAATAAAGCAACACAACAAATTGTTGTTAATCCATGCTATCATGATTGTACAAAGCACTTGGATATTGATTGTCATTTCACACGAGATAAGGTACAGGAAGGTTTCATACAAACTGCATATATTCCCATAAATCTTCAGCTTGCTGATATCATGACTAAAGCTTTGGGAAGTTCAAAGCATTCACTTTTAGCGAGCAAGTTGGGCATTTCAGAAGCTCCAACTTGAGGGGAGGATATGAAATATTTGTGAAAGTATAGGGGTATTATTTGTAAATAATAGATGTACAGGGGTCAAGTGTAATTTTGTGACATCCGCAAAATTAGGACTAGTAATTAGTGCCTAATCGAGTGTAATACATGTAATTGGTTCTGTGTTAGGCTAATTAATGTATCAATACATATATTGTTGAATATATACAAGTATGCGATTTGATTAAATCGTATGCAAATTCAAATCGAATGTAATTCGATTTAAGTTAATATGGACGTTGGTGAACAATTTTATTAAACGATATGACATTATTTAATAACTCCATTTTATCCAGAATATTATTTAGATAATATTTCAACTCAAATTCGTATCGTACAAACAACATTTACGCGATTAAAATAATAAACGCGCAAGCAAATAAAACAAGTTAAAGTTATAATTTATAACTCAAATGTAAAGTATTTGATGAAATACTTCAACCAAAATATCAAGTAATTAATTTCCTTCTAAAATGTATAATTAAATGTTTTGAATA